>JAWZTI010000082.1:0-38233 GCA_039880955.1 Chlamydomonas urium | reverse complement strand
CCTGCTCTTGCCCCTGTCCATGCTCTTGCCCCTGCCCTTACCTCTGCCCCTGCCAATGCGCCATCTTCACCGCTGAAGCCACAGCTACCAGGGCTGCCCCACCCAGGGGTGGGAGTCCTTGTTTTCCTTTGTATCTGCCCTATGGATTGCTTGAGCCACTGGAAAGCAAGGAGATACTTGGTTGCAAGCCACCACTTGTAGAGCATCCCGTCCCTGCCCGATACCCTGCCCCTTATCACAACACAAGCAACGATCTGCAGCTTGCATGCTACCACCCGTACTGCTGTCCCTGCACCAGGACCTTTTGTTCGTCATGCAGCAGTTTGTGGGGCCACTGCCTGACACGTGGGACGAGTTCAAGGCATTGGCAGCAGTGTGGTTCCCAGGTGACATATGGGGCGGACATGCCTGCAGGCCCAGCAGACTGAATAGAGCAGCACGCACATGCATGCGCAGCAGCGCGCAAGTTGCGCACTCCTGCTCCTGGGATCAAGTGTTGTGCGCACAAGCTGATTGAAGAGATGAAGCGTAGTTTTGGCAGCCAACTGTGTTGTGGTGTGTGTTGATGCTGCGTCCCTGCCTCCTGTTCCCCACAACCTCCACGCATGTCTGCGCTTGTTTGCCAGTCGGCATGTATGACACAAAGGCAATCGCAGCGGATCTGCGACGCACTCACCCCGCACAAGTGCGTAGCTTCGGCTTCCTGCGGTTGGAGGACCTGCTGCTGGCCCTTCAGCCAGGTGGGGAGATCGAAACAGCTGTTTTTCTAAAGGCAGCTGCGACGGCCGTTACGCCCTCTGGAGCAGCTTCAAGGCCTATTGCTGGGGAAGAAGCAGAGGTGGAGGCTGCTGGGCTTCAAGCCAAGGAAAGGGCGGCTCAGGCCTGCGCAGGAGCGGAAAGCACAGGCGGGTTAGAGACTCTGGCATTGGGCAGTTGGTTGCCTGATGTGGACCATGCGCCAGGGTTTGATCTGTACAGGGAGCTTGTTTTGGAAGCGCGCTCAGCCAGTTCCATAGCAGGAGCGCAGGCAAAGTCAGAAATGTCAGGGAAGGGTGACGGGTCACTTCCAACCTCCAAAGGCGAGCAGACCGAGGCGGATGGGGAAGGAGACAGCGAGGCGGCAGAGCTGGCGTTGGCTGAGGGGCCAGGAGCAGGAGGCGCAGGCGTGGCAGGGTCTTATGAGGGCCTGAGTGTGCGCGCAGCAGATGGGGGTGCCAAGGTGCACGAGGCGGGGTACGACGCCTACATCACCGGCCAGGTGTTTGCGCGCCTGCTGGCTGTGTCACAGCGACTCCTGCAAGCAGGGACAGCGGAGCCCCCTGTGCTAGGGGCTGAGTCACCTGCGCCAGGTTCTGGGTCCCCTCCGCCGGGCGCTGACCCTTCCGCGTCAGGTGCTGGGTCTCCATCGCCAGGCGCTGAGTCACCTGCGCCAGGTTCTGGGTCTCCCTCGCCCTCAGAAGCATCAACAGGCCAGGGCTTGGGGCCAGGAGAGCAGGGGGCAATCGCCTCGACATCAGAGCGGCTTGAATCGGACCTCAGCATGCAGAATCAGCAAGGACAGCAGGGGCTGGCGCAGGTCCAGGGGACAGCGCAGGCACCAGAAACTCCCTCACCAACTGCCCAGCAGGCCACTCGAGCAATGGGGCACTCTGTGCAGCCCTGCGCTGGAACCCCGGGCCTCGATCTAGCGGAAAGGCACTGGCGTGGACGCCTCCATGTCATGAGCTGCGACCTGCCCTACATGGCACTGTCAGGACCAGATCCCAAGGCAGATCGGTCAACGGTGCTGTACGTCTCAGGCCTGCCATCTTTCATGAAGGCAAGATGAGAGCTTGCTTGTTCCAGGGCGGCCAAATGGATCGGCGAGGGGCACCCTTGCATCACTGACGCCCCTTGCTCACTGGTCACTCGCCTGACCTTATTGTTGTCCATGTGCATGGTCATGCCGTGCAGGTGTCCCAGCTGCGTAATCAGCTGCGTGAGGCTGGGCTGGGTCGGACGCTGGTGCTGTTTCAGCAGCGCATCATCCCGGGCCAGCCACGCTCAGCCCTGGTGCGAGTGCCTGCCCAACACGCAGCCAGCGCTGCAGAGGCCATCAAGGCGTTGGGCCCTAAGTGGACAGTCGTGGGGTATGAGGAGTACAAGGAGAGGCAGCAGAGCAAGGGGCAGGGGCAGCGGACGCAGCAATGGCCGGGCACACAGCCTGGCCAGGGGCGGGGCAAGGCCAAGCCTTGAGTACAGCATATGAGCATAGACATGAGGCTAGCGATGCTAAATATGCATGTGCTTGACATGCAGGGAGCTTGTCATCAGGTAATCTGACTTGTGATTTGTGTGAGCCACCCTACCTGCCGTGATGCTTTCGCGGCGTCGCATCCATACATCAAAATCAGATGCCTTCCAAGCGCTTACAATTTATCAACTGAACTACGCCTTGGCAGAGCATGCGAGTCACCTAGCGAGACCTACAGGTTCGAGAAAAACGTGAAAGTGAGTGAATGAAGTCAAAACAATGCATAGCAACCTTGTCGACAGTGCTGCTAGGGGATCAGCTCACTGTGTCAGGGAAGCTATGAACAGTTCAGTCAGAGCCTTGCAAAAACCAGGCCGTCCCAGGAAGCAGCGGCTGGTGCGCTGGCGCTGCATGCAAGGCACTCTCATCGGATGTACTTGGTCAGGAAGCGCTTGTGGAAATCACTGCGGATCGTGTCGTTGATAAACCTGCACCAAAACAACAGTGTTGCGAAATTTGACGCACAAGCGCATGGGGCAGGCATGCCAGTTGCATCTCAACGCAACCCCAACACAGATCGCCAGCAGCTCCGAGAGCGCTAAGTATGCGCATACTTAGCGCATACCGCCAAACCCCTTACTGACCAACCAATGCCAATGCTCCTACGACTCACCTCTTCTGCTGCTTGGGCTCCCCCCTTGACTGGTTCTTGAACACCACGTCCTCGTCCCACCTGCAAACAGCCACAGTGTTGCACACCAAGAAAGCGCGGCACGGTACCATGCGTTCAGTGCCCATCGTTCATCAGAAACGGCAAGCACACTGGAAAAACAAGGAAATCATACAGCACCTTGAATAACCTTCGAGTGCAATGCGCACCAACTGCGCACTGCCTCAGCTGAATGTGCATGCTCTACACCCCTTGGCCCCACAAACACGCACGCACCTGCGCTTGATTGCAAAGTTTGCGTCTTGCCCCATTGCCAGCAGCGGGTTGCCTGTGCGCAGCTCCACCTCCTTCTCCTTGCTTGCCTTAGCTGCCTCCTCAGCAGCCTGGTGAAGAGTTGCAGGGGACGTGCATGCTAAGGCATACTCATGCAGCAAGCAAGCAAACGCCCTGGGTAACCTGTCCCGCCTACCAGGCGCGCTGTTAGACCCCCGGCCCCCCCACCTAAGGCAACCAAGTGTAGATCGAGTGCCGTGACATGCCAACCAGGCAACCGTCAAGAACCTGCTGCTGGACCCCGTCACTTGGTACTGCTAAGGCCGCTGTCCCACCTTCTTTGCTGCCTCCTCCGCTCGCTCCTTTTTGATGCGAGCCAGCTCCTTCATCAGCTCCTCCTCATCGTCCTGGTCATGGAAAGCAGAGACAGTGAACGACACGGTGTGAGGCTGCAGGTCAACATGTGCAAGCATGTTGAAGCAGCCGACGAACACGCACCTCTCTACCTGCCACACGAGATCATCAGATACCACAGCGCCGTGCAAAGGCAGAGTTCCTTCTTCTCGCTTCGGTCCTGCCTTTCTGCCACGTTAAGAACACCATTCATGATGACCCCCATGCCATGAACCCCTGCCTTGCATGCACACCTCGTCGTCGTCATCACTGCTGCTCTCTGATTCCGGCTCATCCTCATCATCCGCGTCCACTGCCTTGGGCACAAGCGCCTTGGGTGCCTTGCCTCCTGCTGCCTCGCCTACTCCCTGCTCCAAGAGCAGCAGGTCCTTCTTCCGCTCCTCTGTTGTGAAAAGCGTTGCAGTGAGCAAGCTGCAAACACGGGCTGCGCAGTGCACAGCATGCCGGCGCTGCCCACATGCTGCCTGCTCACCTTCAAAGTTGATGCCCTTGGCCTTGGCAAAGTGCTTTCGCTCTTTCTCTTCTAACTGCGTGCGAAGGTCGCGCTGGGCGATTTCCTCCGTTGTTTGCTGCCCCTCTTGCCTGCATGCGCATGCATGCAACAGCCAAACATCAGCGCGAGCACATCCACCGTGCAGCGCAGCGCGTGCAGCCCATGCACCCCCTCACCGAAACTTGAGCTTGGTATGGGCTGGCAGGACGTGTGCTGAGCGCTGTATGCTGGGTACATGCCATCTGCTGCCGCCTTGCTCCTCGCCACCCTGTCATGAAAACAGCGCCATCACGGTGGTGAGCTCATGCAGGCCTTCTGCATGAAAAACCTGCGCCCTCGCTGGCATCTCCACACCTTTGCGGGCGCCCACGTCGGTCTGTGTGCTGTTGACATGGTGCAGGTTGCGCAGGCCCAGCGGGCAGCGAAGTCGCGCTGTTCACACTGTGTTCACACAACAGGAGAATACTTGGGCAGGTTCGTTCCTGATTCGTGCACAGTTATTTGTGAAAACACAAGCACAACCATCAGTCTTTGCCTATCTGCCGTACATGTCAGAGCCTGGAACGACCGAGAGTCCAGCATCAAGGCCAGCAGCTGGAGGGGACGGCATCGGGGACAGCGTGTTCGTTGTGGACCCAGATGCACCTGTCTATGACATGCCCATGAGTGCCATCAGCCGCCCCATTCCGTCGGTTCTGGACAAGGCAAAGGTTCAGGATTTCACATGCAAGCTGCAGGTGCGGTGCGTGCAGTGCGCATGTGCATCGGTCTCGCTGTCTGCATCCCCAGCCACCCTTGCTGCCTGGGCGGATACAGCTCATCAACAACTGTCCTGCTTGCAACTGCCGCATTCCTGGCAGGAGGGCACGAAGCTGACGCCCATCGAAGTTGCTTGGGTAGAGCACGAGGGCAAGAACTACTACTTTGCGTTTGGCAGCTGCCACAGGTAATGAACTAGTCATGCTGCAAACTGTGTCCGCCGACCTAAGGCTGGGCACTTGGGGTGTCTGGGTGGTGATGCACTTTGCACCGAAGGGTTGAACAGGTAAGTACACCCTGCGGTCTATATCTCGGGACACAGCGCAGCTCGCACATCATCACCCCCGCCCCTTGTTCCCCGCGCCGCAGGTGGGCTGCACACAAACAGGCAGGTTTGGAGACCATCCCAGCACGCCTGATCAAGATGTCACCGGAGTCTGTGAGCATATACCTTGGTGCATCCAGCCCTTTCAGACCGAAACCGGCTCCGTGACAGGGTGACAGATGATGCCGGAAGTGGATCTGATGTTCGCTGCTTGACCTCAATTCCAGACATCATT
Organism: Chlamydomonas urium; assembly: GCA_039880955.1. Lineage (NCBI taxonomy): Eukaryota > Viridiplantae > Chlorophyta > Chlorophyceae > Chlamydomonadales > Chlamydomonadaceae > Chlamydomonas > Chlamydomonas urium. The sequence goes on along the minus strand of JAWZTI010000082.1, from coordinate 32,831 downwards.
TTGGGGGTGTACAGTGCTGTATAGAAGCAGGCCCTGTTACAGCCTCATTCACCCTCAAACTGTTAGACACATGCAAACCAACAGAGGTCGTCGCTCTCGTCAACAGCCTGCTGCCATCAACAAGCACACTCATCAAAACTCGTTTCACCATGCAAAGAAACACACTGCAGTTACACTCATAGCCGCTCGAGCTGAACCTTTTCCCCAACCAACAGCAGCCGAGCATAGAGTGATCACCATACAGAGCCCATCAAGGAAGACAGCTTTTGGATTTCCACCTGTCCTGCGCCGGCCAACCGCTCGACAGACTGCTGTTTACTTGTCATCAGGGCGCATCTCGTAGCCGCGGGCCGAGGTCAGCACCTTGATGGTGGGCTCACTCGCAGCGTTGGGGGTGCGTCCGATCTCGGGCTTGTAGTCACCCTCAAAAGGCAGGTCAGCCTGGTACCAGCCTATGCAGAGGGAGGGCCAAGACTCGGATGATCAAATGCTTGTGTGCGCAGAAATGCTGGCAGCTGTGTGGGGCAGCAGCGTTTGTGGATTGCTGGCGGCTGAGGTGGACAAGACCCGAAGAGATGCAGGTGCAAAGCAGGTTTGGCAGCACAACTGAACCCGCAATCCACGCTTCTTGTACACCAACAGCTGCAAACCCACCGTAGATGCCGCGCTCCATGTGCATGACCTTTGTGGTGTTGGCCTCGGTCATGGCCCTGCAGGTGCACAGTACGTGGGAGCTGGTCAGCGCTTCGTGCTTACTGCGCTCTGTGGCTCTCTCACACATCATCAGCTTGCCTGGCATAAGGCCAAGAAATCTGCAGAGCATAATGTTATGCGTTTACGCCACTCCTGTGCCATGCCAAGGTCAATATTGCTAATGTGGTGCCCCTGCGCCAGCCGTATCTCCCACTGCCCCACACATACCTGTACGCAGCCTGCAGGGAGCGCGAAGCCTTGCCCTCAGGGAAGTTGACGCTGGGCTTCATCGTGCCGCCAGCCTCGCACACAGTCACAATGGGCATGGAACCGTTCTGGGAGGCCTGCGCAAAAACAACGACCAGACAAAGCGCCTCATTGACAGCACCAGGGTACAGAGTCTGTACTACAGACTGCATCAACTCCTCTATGCAGCAAGCATCACTCAACCATGCGCACGCTGTGCTGTGCACCTACCTTGCGGATGTCCTCAGCAAAGTTGGGGTTGGGCTCCACAGGATTCACGCCGTTGGCAGCATATGCCACCCACTTGAACGCCTTGGCCACGAACTGTCCGGAGCTCATGTCAAGGGCCTAGGGTAGGCGCAGGGAGTGCGAGGGGGGAGCAAGAGGGGAGTCAGGCACCGGTGCCCCGCCGGCTTGCCAATTTTGCTGCGCACACACTGTAGCGAAGTGACATGACCTGCGCTTTCACTACTGAATCGCCTACCGAGTTGGAATGAAACTGCTAGCAAGGTAAGAGCGCAGCTCCAATACCTGGAACAGGGGCACTGACACGGAGCCCTGAATGTGGGCCTTATCGTAGGCCTCGCGGGGGCGTACATCTACAATGACGGCCTGGCCAGCAGTGGCAAGGGCGGAGGCCTCCTCAGGGGTGATGGTGCGCAGGTTGTTGGACTTGAGATAGTTGTACATACCTGCAGCGAAGTGCATGGGAGCCAGGCAGGACGGAAGATGATCGGGTGCAAGGCGCGTGCATACACACAGCACGGGCCTTGCATGCCGTGTGCCATTGTCATGTCATGATGTGCATGCCAGCTTGTTGCACACATGGCAGACTGCTATAAGCAAACCCTTTCCATCCCATGCAACCAGCCACATTCTGACCTACCCGCCCAGCGAGGGGGTGCGTTGCTGGCTGAGCTGGCGCGCACACGCACGGTGCAGGTGCGTGCCCTGCGAATGCGGCAGACGGCAAGGAGTTGGCAGGAGGGATGCACAAGATCCTACTGACACCCTCTGCACTGGGCGCGGGCTTGCCTGATGGGCGCGCGGCAGGGCGCAAAGGGGCGCGCAGCGGGGGCCTGCATCCTGCTAGCCTGGAGAGCCATTTTGAGCAACAGTGCACGAAATGGGGGTTGCTTTTGCGGTGAGATCTCTCGACTTTTTGCGCCCACACTTCCATTTTCCCCCACAGACAAATTTGTTGAAACAGACGGAGCATTCGATGCTTCAAAACACCCACCAGCACCAGCACCATGAACTGTCAGCACATTCCTAAGTTGCCGCATCGTTGCAGCTCTGAAACCAATGTGTTACCACCTGGGGCCCCCTTCAGCTCCTTGCCATGCAGTCTTTCATCCGCAATGGCAGCATCCGCCGTCGTCTCCTGCGTCCTGCTGCTGTTCTGCTCCCTCGCAGGTGAGGTGCGGTGCGTTGGGGCGGGGTCCACTCGTGCCAAGCGGACCCGGACCAGCAGGGTTGACCCTGAATGACCACCATGCTTTGCCGCTGCACCACACAGATGGCCAGGCAGCTCGCCCCTCCCTCATCTGCACGCGCTCCAACATTTCGGGTGCTGACATTGGCTGGACACAGTCCCGCACGCAGCTCAGCATCCGCCTCACCACTGAATCGTGTCTGTGTACCTGTACCCTTGTGTGCATAGGTGGACTATGGGCAGGCGACCCCGCATAAGTTGGGCTGCACATGCTGCGCACGTGTTGGTTGGGTTGTTCTGCACATTGCCCCCGTTCAACACAGCCCTGCAGAAGGACCTGCGCCATGATGCCACTCACGCTTTGCTGCTTTTTCCTGCAGCAACAGTGTCCTACTGTCGCTTGTGCAATGGCCTGGCCAATGCATAGGATACCTGCAAGCTGAACGAGCGCTGCAAGGTGAGATGGATGGGGCGGCTGCAGCGATCACATGCCAGTGGCCATGATGCCACAAGTGGTGCAGCCTCTGCATCCTCCCTTGCCCTCGCCCCCTGACATGTTTGCAGGCCCTTACGTCAGATGGGTACTGCTTCTACCTGAAGAACACCAGCAGCCCCTGTATCTGTCGCGAGGGTTTATTCGTGGTGGTGCCAACAGTGTCCACCACTGACGTCACGAAGGTGGTCCACTGCAGCGGCCTGTCTGGCTGATGATGAAGCGCATGACATTGGTGGCCGGCCATCACAGCATTGTTCCTGCTTGCTGCTGAATTGCGTATTTCAGTTGACCGTTGTGGTATGTCTTTCTGTCTGCTGTCTGGAGTAAGTTCAGGACGCTGAGATGCTGCAGTCGCGAGTGTGTGCCTGTGTGCCCTTGACGCCTTTGATACCATTTCGCCAAGGCGAGTGAGGGCGACCCCCACGCTTCAGTGATGTTCCAAGGAAGCCTCCGATCCTCCGCGCAGTGCGGCCTGCTAGCCTTCATTTATTATCTGTGCACTGCTGCTGTCTCTGGCGCTGGTATTGTCTGGATGCCCAGCACCAGTTGCCCCTTCGCAACAGCCACAGGGCGATGTAGCTTTGGCCTCCAGGCGTTCCGAGCTACGCCAGTGGCTTGTCTGTATCGCGCCGGGGTTCTGCAGGCGGGTCCATTTGTGAGCGCAACATGCCGAAGGCAGCATTCAGTCCAAGTGCGTGCGCATGACAGCGGCAGCAGCACCACCACCACCACCACCAGCCGTCCTAGTGACACAGTCACATCCACCAGCAGCAGCAGCTCAGTCCAATGGAACTTCCCTGCCCAGTCAGACCACCAACGGTAGGTAGAACTTCTTCCAGGGTAGAAGTGTGCAACTGTGCAGCTTTGTACCAGCACTGCAGTCATGCTCACGTCTACAGCTTGTTGGCAGGGCATGCAGGCTCTCTGATGCATGTCTGCGCCTGTTGCCATTTTTCAGGCGCTTCTGCCGTGAGGACTATGAGCTGCTTCCCAACCGCATCGTTCTCATCAGGTGCAGGCAGCATCACCCTGAGGCACAGCATTGGCACAGTATTGGCTCAACCATGCAGCATGGCAGCAATCATCAAACCTTCAGAGCGCATTGACTGAGATTGCTGTCATTTTTGCAGGCATGCGGAGTCCCAGGGAAATATTGCAAAAGAGACCTACAGCACCCAGCCAGACCACACGGTATGTCACTGCTACCTCTGAGTGCTGCAATTAAAAATTCAAACCGCTTTCGGGCGTCCTCAGCTTGTCAGTCCTGCCGGCCTGCCAGCCATGCTTGCACACTGACAAAGGAAAGGTTGTGCAATGGCCTTGCCAGGTGGTGCTGACAGACAAGGGGCGCGAGCAGGCGCGTGCTGCGGGACGCCAGATCCACACCATGATCAAGCAGGCGCATGGCAACAGCAACCACAAGCTGTTCATCATGACCAGCCCCTACACACGCACGCTGCAGACAACAGACCACATCCTGGAGGCCTTTACGGATGAGGAAGTGCGTGGGGGACATGAAAGGTGCTGCTGTCTTGTGGACTTGGCTTCTGGACATCACCACAGCACACGACCCCTCAACGTGCAGTTCTTGCAGGCCTAACCCTTTTGTCCGCTGCCTGGCTGCAGGTTGCAGCTGTGCGCTCCGCTGTGCAGCTGCGTGAGCAGGTGCGACTGGCCTGTGCTGCAGGACTTGTGCAATTAACGATAATCTCGTTTGCGGCGCACTTTCCTGCCACTGCCTGCCTGTCAATGGGCGCTTTGCATGATTTATGTCTCGAGATCTATTGCTTCTGCCCTCCTGTCCTGCACCAGGACTTTGGCAACTTTCAAGACCCCTTGCGCATCACCCAAGACCTCAACGACAGGATGAAGTTTGGCAGGTGCGTCTGCAGCACTTGACATCATGTTTTGCAAGTGTCCTAGCAACGCACGACACCCCTAATATTTGTTGTTCCACACCTTGCTGTGTTTCTGCGTTGTTCAGGTTCTGGTTCAGGTAGGATGCTGGCTGCACCCTTTGCTGGGTCTGGCGTACAGCACCATCAGCATGGCAGCATACAGGAGCCTTGACGCAACACTCACCTGCTGTTGGACCGGCAGCGCATACCCAATGCCGTTGCCCTGGCAGCGCGGAGCCTCTTGCACACGCACATGCCCTCTCACCTGATCGCGCCCTTGGGCTGCTGCAGGTTCCCCAACGGCGAGAGCGGCGCTGATGTGTATGACCGACTGACTGTGTTTGAAGACCACCTCACACGCGACATCATCATGGGGCGCTTCATGTGAGTCTGCCTGCAGCTGGGGCCATAGCGACGGCCGTGCTGGGGGCCACGCCTTTGGTGCAAGTCCTAATGGCATCAGGAGGGCTCACCGGCCATGTGCTGTCAACTTGCAGCCCTTGCGCACTGATTTCTTGTTGACTCCGCTTGTCCTTTTAGTCAACGGCTCATCACCGCTTCCTTGGAAATCCTGCCCTCATATGTTGCTGCGCAGTAACTGCAGCCTGCTGCTGGTGACACATGGCCTGACGCTGCGCATCTTCCTCATGCGCTGGTTTCACTGGAGTGTGGAGGACTTCCTGCAGGTCTACAACCCCAACAACGGAGACGTGAGGAAAAGTGTCGGACTCAAGCACAGCAGCATGTAGCAGCTTTGCCCTGCATGGCGCACTCTGATCAAGGGCGGGCGGAAGGCCAGCACAGGGGTGATGACATGGCTGCTGAAGTGAAGCTTACCCGTGCTCCTCGCTGCTGTCGTTATGCACTGCAGCCTGTGGTGCTGGAGAAGCACCCTTGGGAAGTCATCGAGAAACTGCAGGGCAACAAATGGGTGCATGTCAAGCAGGTGTGTTGCTCTTGAGTCCGACCACGATGATCTGTTTTGGCTGCCTCGAGCTCAGTGGTGTCACCATGGGGCGCTGCAGCAGCCTGCTGTTTTACGGTGCAGCAAGCACTGCCCGCTGCCGTGCCGCTTCATTTACCTGACTGTTGGCCTCGCAAACTGACACAGCTGTTGCCACACCTCCCCTTCCTCCCGTCTGCCACCTGGTACCTGGTGCTGCCCCCAGTGCTACGCGTTGACCAAGGACTCGCGCGCCAAGCTCAAGGGCGTGAGCCCCGACATGGCCGACTACCTCCCCCGCAGCTCCAGCTCAGGTGGTGCCAAGACATTGTGGCTCATGCAGCGGGCCGCACAGCAGCTGGACACCGTTTGCGCAAAGCTGCAGGCCAAGCCGCCACCAGAGGTGGTGCTGCCGCCGGGTGTCAAGCTGTCTGACCTGCCACCCGGTGTGCGCAACACGGCGTCCCGATCGCTGGCGCTGCAGAGCATAGCCGAGGACCCCTATGGTAGCCTGAGTGAGGATGAGGCGCTGGACTGGTGGAGGGGCGGCGTGGCCAGGAGTGTGGTGCTGGATGATCAGGACGAGTGCACGGAGGCCAAGATGATGCAGGCGGCGGCGGCGGTGGTGCAGCAGGTGCCAGGCCAGGTGCAGGCACAGGCATAGGGGCCGGGGGATGCGAGGTATTCAAACAAGGTAGAGAGTTGTCGATTGAGCTGCGCCTTTTGCATGTGATCACTTCCTACATGCGCGACACTTCCCTGTCACAACGAGTTGGCATGACGCAGGCTTTGGCCTATATTCTTATCGCTGGCTGTCAGCAGCTCTGGTCTTTTACATCCAACAGCTCAAGCTCTTGATTGGCCTGAGCAGTCACGATATCTTGAAGATACACTTGTGTCACACTTGATGCATGACCCCGGACGGTGCGCGCTTGTGCTCGTGAGCTCGTCAAAGCAGCATGGCCGCCCTGGTGCTGTCGCGTGGCACGCCACCGCCTGCGGAGCACAAGGAGGCTGACTCATCGCCAGCACCGCCACTTTTGGCAGGCCTGCTTTCGCTGCGTTCCGCCAATCCCCGCAGCCCTCTCTTCCAAGAGGAATGGCTGGGCGATGATGTCAGCCAATGGCCGCGCCTAACCGCGCGCCCAGAGGACGGAGCACTGTTGGAGCTGTGAGTCAGAGCGCTCCATGGCGGGCTAGCGCTTTTTGTGCAACAGAAACACGCGTGCGCGCGTCGACACCATCTTCCAGTCTGCACAAGGGTTGCCATTGTCCATGCAATGGTATTGTGGCATGCGTGGACCTACCTCACCCTGAAATGCCCTGTTTGTTGCCCTGCGCAGGATGGTCGAGTCTTGTGGCCTGAGCTTGCTGCCAGCTGTCTTCTTCTCTACCTTCCCACACATTCGGCAGCTGTGAGCATGGCATGCATGCTGTTACGCAAAGCAAATGCAGCTCAGCATGCCGCACATGCATGCATGCATGCATGCATGCATCTTCCAATGTTGTGATCAGTGCAAATGCTGCATTCATGGCTGCAGCTGGCTGTCCAACAACGGCATCCGCAAGTTGCCAGCTGAGGTCTGCCTCCTGCAGTCAGTGGAGACGTTGTGAGTCCAGTCACCCTGTATGTGGGTTTGCACCCCTTTGTCCACAGCGCTTGTTGCAAGCAACGCGTCTCACAGAACGCCGCAGCCCAAACCACAGCATGCTGCCCACAGCTGCAGGCAAGGCGCTCTGAGCACAGCCCTGTCTGCATTGTATGCGTGGAGGGTTTGGTCTGTTTCGAGCCCGCGTCAACCACTTGGCTCTGATTGACGCCCCGGCACACGTGTGTGTGCATGCAGGGAGCTGGGTCAAAACCTTCTGAAGGAGCTGCCTCTGGAAGTGTCTCAGCTGCAGTGCCTGAAGAAGTTGGGACTGCCCTCCAACCTGCTGAAGACAGTGCCGTCGCAGGTGGCAGGGCTGGAGGTGCTGGAATGGCTGTAAGTTATGAGTTGGGGGGCTGGCAGGTTAGGGAGGTTTGAAAGCAGGGCGTTGGACATTTAACGGGTGCAGGGATGGAGGGCTGGTGTACAGGTCAGCGAATGGTTGGGCATGCGCCATGCTCCACCCACTCCATTTTCCCCTCCTCGGTTGTTGGTGGCTCCCTGTAGGGACCTGAGTGAGAACAACATCAGCGAGTGCGACGGCGCGGTCGTGTCCACACTTCCTAGCCTTACACGTCTGGACCTCCATACCAACAACCTGGAGCAGGTGCCGCCCGAGCTGTTCAAGCTGCCTTGCATCAAGCAGCTGTGAGTGTGAGGGGCAATGCCCAGAGCACACATCCCCAGGAAAACTGTTGCTGCCGCACGGCTGCCTGCTGCGAACCCTGCAGGCAGCAAGTTGCTGTGAGACCTGCAGGCAGGCGCATTTCAGCCATAGCGCAGCAACCGCAGTGTTATGACTGCACGCAGAGCAAGGGGTGGAGCAATCCAGCAATTGCCCTGAAAGCGCCGTGTTCGCTTACCGCGCGCGTTTGTGTCTTAGGTGTTGCATGCCCATACGCAACATATTGTGCTGTAAGTCTGTAGGCATCTTGGCCACAAACTGCCTTGCCCCTGCCGCACCTGCAAGCTTGGGTGTCCTCTCCTCTGCCAATATCTGCTCCCGTGCCCTGCCCTCGTGTTCCGTGGTGCTGCGCAGGTCGCTTCACAGCAACAAGCTGGTGCAGCTGCCTGAAGAGCTGGGCTGCGCAACTGGCCTGGTGTGGCTGTCGCTCAACACTAACAGCCTGACACGCCTACCCGAAAGCGTGGGGCAGCTGACCAACATGGTGCGCATATCATTGGTAAGTCAAACGCACGTTGTGTGGAGAGGCCATGACTCATTGTGCAGGGTATCTGCCTGCCAATTTTCATGCCAGATGGGCAGACAAGTACGACTGCAAACGTGCAGCCTTGCAAATATTGGTTTTGCAGCAGCGATGCCCATGTTGATTCAGATGTGAACATACACGTTGCCCCTGACCCGCCTGTGTGCCCGCCCTCCCCCTCTTGTGCTTTGCAGCACATCAACTTCTTGGAGGAGATTCCCAGCAGCATCGGCAACCTTATCAAACTGGAGGCACTGTGAGTCGTGCCGACAAAGCTTGCGGGGCTTAGGGGCTGGGAGGCTGCACAGGGTTGGATTGCTGCTTGCCTTCTGCGCCTTGTGCTTGCGCCAATGGCCACTGCATTGTCCCGCGCTGCCCAGGCCTGCAATCTGATCCTGCCCCACCTCGCTCCACCGCACCGCACCCAACCAGACCCCAATCCACCCCACCCTGTGCGCTGCCTCTACGTCAACGCTCCGCTTGGCCCCCTGCCTGCAGGTCGCTGTTCAAGAACCAGCTGCGCACGGTCCCGTCCACACTGTGCAGCCTGACCAAGCTTGCGCGGCTGTCGCTGTACGAGAACCAGATCGAGACCGTGCCGCCGGAGCTTGGTGACATGCCAGCACTCATGGAGTTGTGAGTGGCTGTGCGGCACATTGCTTGTGATGTGCTCTGATGAGTGTTTTTGTTGTTACCTGCCTGCTGTGGCTGGTGCGTTCGCTGGCTGTCAGGGCAGATGTCCTGGTTGCATAGGTGTTGCACTCCTGCTCGGCAGCCAGCATGCCTTGTATCAACGCATCCAACTGCAGAGGTGGCCGCCAGTAAGTGGGAGGGCAAGTGCTGGGTGCATGCTGCATGCTGCCCCTGGCGCTTGCAACGCGTCAGGGGTGAATCATGACGGTCGCAGGTGCTGAGCGATGAGCAGAGCGCTACTGATCTGTGCTTGACCTTCTGGCCTGGCCTGTGGTACTCTGGCTTACATAAAACATGCTGTGGCTGGCATGCCACATTCTTTGTCACATGCCGTGGCCTGCATGGCAGCACCTGCCCTGTTTGACAAATTTTGCTCTGTCCTTCTGCATTGAATCAACCCTACGGTCGAAGCGTCTGCCTCATATTCACCTGTGCTATTCATCGCCTCGTTCCACAGGCTTTGCCTCGAAGCCTCTCCATCTCCCCTTGCTTCCCCGTCCTCACCTCGACCCACATCCTCACCTTGCCCTTAACCCTCTCCACTCAGGTGGCTGTACTCGAACCGCCTGACGTCAGTGCCCAAGGAGCTGGGGCGACTGGTCAGCCTTCGCAAGCTGTGGCTCGATCGGAACCAGCTGGAAGCGCTGCCGGAAGGACTGTTTGGGCCACTCACAAACCTGCAGGTGTGCAAGATTGTGTGGGAAGAGGGGAAGGGGGGCAATTAGGTAGGGAGTTAGATAGATACGCTGGACAACGATTTGCATGTTTCGCCTGTAAGAGGATTGTGTACAGCCTGCTGAGCTATGATTGATGGATGTCCTGCGCAGGAGCTGTACCTGGAGCACAACCGACTGCGCCAACTGCCGTCTGACCTGGCGACGCTGACTCAGCTGCGTCGGTTGTATCTGGACTTCAATCCCGATCTGGAAGTGCCGGAAGCTGTGGAGCAGCTGGCCTGTATGCAGCATAGCCTGGAGTACAGCGGCCTGGCGCATGTGGGGGCGGGAGGTGTGGCGGGAGGTGTGGGGGCAGGGGGTGGGGCGAGTGGGGTGGGCGGCAGGTTGGGGCCGGCACGTGACGCACGCACCAGCTTCCAGAGAGAGGCGGCCACGTGGAAGTGAATGGCCATGTGCAAACGAACAGTCACATGAATGCCCGTGTGCATGGGAATGAGAAAGGAGTCCTCCACAGAAGCAAGGACTAGAAGGTGGCACTGCAGCTGTTGGACAGCGAATGGGCACTCAGTCCCCTTGTCATGGACCCTCTGCATTTTGTTTCTGGGGTGTCCTGCGCCGTCGCCTTAGAGACTCAGAGCCTATTCTGCTTTACATGCATGCGGGGGCGCCTGCCTGGTCCTGGGATGGGCTCATGCGCAACGGGCCACGCAGCATCATGCGGCACCTGCCCACAAAGCAGCTGTCCTCTCAAGCAGCTGTCTTCTCAAGCAGCTGCCTTCTCACTGCCACATTGGTGCTGTGGCCATTTTCAAGCAGATACAAACATGTCATGTTCGCTCAGTCAGCACAGGCGGTTTGCGCGCTGTGGGTGCGCTTGGTCTTCGTCAATGCATAGCACTTTGGCTCTACCCTCATGGAATGCCAGTCCTGCCCAGTGCTGCCGCTCGTAAAACAAGCTCTCTGCCCGTTTTGCCCAGGTGTCGGTGCTAGGTGTTTTTGGATCACGGTTTGAGGCAATGTGAGCGCCTGCAACCCGCCACCCTATCCCGTTGTCCTGGAATTATCGCCCTTGTTTGTTTGATGCCTCTTGTCCTGTATTTCGTTCCTTCTCTTTCCATGCTTGAAGCCACTGTATGAATCATTCATCATGGACGCGCTCAGTCAAGCCGCCACATGTGTGCTGGCCAGGTATGAGGGTGGAACCGTGGCTTTTGAAGTGTTCAAGTGTTGCTCCTTTTGAAGGAATGGGGGGGCATGTGCGTAAGGCTGGCACCGTGCAATACACCCTGTAACTGTGGATGGGTTGAACATCATGTGTCAGCAACTTGGTCATGCTGGTCATGCTTCTGCATCTTGATCAACATGTCGTCAGCGCGAGCAGTTACACTCGCACTTCCTGTTGTGTTGGCAACATTGGCACCTAACGTGTTGCCACCAGCAACTTGCTAGAATGAATCAACGTAAATGTGTCCATGCGCCCAAACACTTGAGCTTCAACATCTAAGCAGGCTCGTTCTGTTCACTTTACTACAAACACGCTGTTCAGAGCGACAAAGCAAGGGTTTCAGGGATGACACTTCTGAACGGTTTGTGACTCACAGCTCGTTGTGCACCACATCATTGCCGGTGCACACAGCAAGGCCTCTAGACATGCGCTTACAGATTTTATGCAAGGCAATGCCAGTTCGCGGCAGGTGATTGCGTCGCATGTCAACTACTGTGCAGCGACTTTTCAAAGTAGAGCACTGCCTCTCCTCGCCGCTTTCTTTTTGACAAGGCCTACGCCGGCGTGTCCGCTGAGGCTGCTAGCGCTGCCGCCAGCTTCTTGTTGGCCTTGCGCATCTCAACTGCACTAGGGGGCGGGCCTACCAGCTGCCCCACCCCAACGGCTGCGCTGCCTCCTCTGGACGCCCTCCCAGCGCCACCCGCCTGTCCCCCCATCGGCGCCGTCTGCCAACCACCCACAGAGCGGCTGGTGGGGATGTTCTGGAACCTCTGCCGCCCCCCGACGGGGCTGCCCAGCATCGGATGGGGTGCAATAGGCAAGGGCGATGCAGTCTGGCGTCGGGCGCGTATGTGGCTCATGCGCAGCTGCTGCAGGTGGTAACCTGGCTGCAGTGGCCGCCCCACTGCCTCGCCTGCGTGCAACAGTAGAGCGAGAACAATCAGACGCTAGACATGTATGGCTCCATCTGGTTGCACTCATCTCGCGGACTCTCAAGCCCCACCGCTTCTTAGTTGATTATGGGCATCGCGCTAGTCGCTGCGTGCCTTTTTCCTACTACCTCGCCCTCGGACTCCGCATAGCCTCCCCACGCAGCCTGCGGCACCCAGTAGTTGCACCAGCCATGCCTCACCTGTCAGGATGTCGGTGTCAACAGAGTCTGCGTCCGACAGCCCTTCCTCGCCCTCCCACTCGTGGCCAGGCATGGCCGCCTCGCCCTCCTCGCTGCCGCCCTCCGATGGCCCCCGAGGTCCTTGCCCAGGGGGAAGCTGCTGGGCACGGTCCCCCGTCGGGGTGCCCCATGCCCTGCGCGGCCCATGCGGCGACACCTCGCTACTGCCGGGAGCGCCAGCAGCGTTCAGGCGCGGCAGGTGCAAGCCGGTCTCCCCCGCGGAGCGGTGCGCCCGCTCGCCGCCGGCCCCGCTGAACCCGACGTTGCCGCCGCTGCCGCCACGCGGCGACGTGTGCTGCCTTGCTACCGCCGCCTCGCTGTCCACCAGCACCTGCAGACGGTGCAGCGCATTGCCCCAGCCATACTCCGGCGAGTCGCCTAGCCCCGGGGTTGCCGAGGGCCGGCTCTCCTTCCACTCCTTGAGCAGCCGCAGCAGCTGAGCATCGAGGTCGGGGTCCTCCACGTGTGACAGCGGCGGTGGCGGTTTCTTGTAGCGGCTGTTGGGTGGGATGTAGTCGTACGACCACGGCGCGTAGGGATTACGTTGCCGGCCCTTCATTGGCGACTGCCCCGCCCCTTCCTGGCGAGGCGACCCGAGCGTCCCGCCTGGTGTACGTGAGGACGCCAGCATCTGCTGTGCCCACTGCAGCGTGGAGGCGATCTGGTGTGCGTCTCGCATCATCTGCTCTGCAGCTTCCAGGTCAGCAACGCTCCCTCCGTCCACCGATGGCAGCGATGCCTGCAGGGGCGGGCCAACAGCAAAAGTGCTTCAGTTGAGGCCAGGGCCAGTGGCATGAGCAGCAGACAGCAAGGTTTTGTAGCCGCAGTTGCAAGGGGTGCGTAAATGCTGTGCGGGATCAAGCGCTACCTGGTGCTGCCATTTGTGGCCCCTTGCATCCTCATTGTCACAGCCAAGGGCAGCCCGTCCCACGCACCTGCAGCTTCTCTGCCTGGGACCTGCAGCCCTGTAGGTCTTCCTGGATCGCCGTCATCACCTGTCCCACCTCCTGCAGCAGCCGCTGTGCCTGCTGCTGTCGGGGGTGCAGCAGCCGCGACGGCGATGCACTGCGGCCACCAAACGGCGACGCGGCGGCCGGTGATGAGGGCATGCTACGGGACAGCCCCGCCGCCGCAGCCCCGCCCCCTGCGCTAGTCTGCTGCGCACGCTGCACCTCCCCCTGCAGGTTCCCGGCGGCTGCCTCTAGCAGCGGCAGCGTCTCCCCTATAAGCTCTGCCAGGAGCTCAGCCAGGCCATCGATTGCGTCGGCCTGTGCTGTCAGCACGCCCGCAAGCCGAGGCAGTGGACGCAGGCTGCCGGAAACCTTGGCTGCACGGCCCTGCAGTGCGCCACAATGCATTGCCGAGGTGAGAGCAGGAAGGAAGCACAGGCAACCAAGGTGGGAGTCCTGACGCCAGTCCAGTGCAGCAGCTGTCTTGCGCTGTCATAAGACTCTTGCGATTGTTGACCCTTGAAACTACAACAGCTTGTCGGGCCTCACCAGGAAGGATGCCACAGCTGCCTGTAGCCGCTTCACTGCGTGCCGCTGCTCGTCCGAGGCCTGCTGCCACTGCAGCCCGTCATCCGCCGCTGGGGGCTCCGCTTCGTCCGCTCCATTCGCTGCGGCATCGCCATCGACGCCTGACTCATGTGCCCCATTAAGTGACACGCTCAGAGCGGCTGCGTCAGCAGAAAGCAAGTTCGCAACGCCGACCACGCGCAGCTGCAGCTTTGTCAGCGTCAACGTGCATGCTTCTGCACCATGAGCCACCCCGTGCTCGTCTGACTGCAGCGCGTCCACCCGCTCGCGCAGCTGCTGCTGACTCAACGCCTTATCAGCTCCCCCGCTGTGCTCCTGCTGCCAGGCCTTGCACTCGGACAGCGCAGCCTGCGTGTGCCACCACAACATAAATGCATCAGGCTGCAGTATGAAACAATTTCTCCCACAACAGGCGTCAGTTGAGAGGCGCCGCGCACAGGGCCGCAAGGTACGCCTTGGAGCAGCTGCAGTGGCTGAAGCACTCGCTACAGTTGTGGGAGCAGTGTCGATGCCACCTGCCTCACCTGCAGCTGCAGCTCCACAGCCTCTAGCGCCTCTTGGCAGTCCGACGCCTCTTGAGTCAGACCCTCCAGCGCCGGCTGCAGCCGCTGCCGCTCGCTCAACTGTGCAGCATGGGCCTGCAGGGAAGCACTCGCGGCCTGCAGCGCCGCCATCAGCTGGTCCGCTCGCTCCACCGCAGCATCCCTCGCTGCATAAACGCTGGCATTCTCTTCCTGCGGGTGAGCACCAGTAACGGAGGAGCTGCAGGTTGGCGGCAGGGGCAAGCTAGCCGGGCAGCAAACTAGCGCCTCGTTGCCTCGCCTTTGTAACAGTCGTGTGCGCTTCAAAGTATCCAAGCTGGCAATCAGGCAGGCACTCCAGGAGCGACTTCAGGACAAGCCCCTGTTGCGCACCTGCACGCTGACGCCCATGTCCACCGCTGCAGCCTCTGCTTGCAGCAGCGCCTGTTGCTGCGACGCCAGCGCCTGCATTGCCTGCCCAAGCTGCTGCTCTAGCTGCGCATGCTCCTGCTGCAGCGCCTTCAGACGCGCGGCTTTGTCTAAAGTCGCCTCTGCCCCCCCTCTGGAACCGCCCCTGGACCCAGCCCTGCTGGTAGTGCGGGCCCGCGAAGGCTGCGTGTAAGTTTGCATGCGTGCCTCTAGGGCAGCAATGCCGCCTTCCACAGCCTGCAGCTGGGCCACGCAGCCCTGAACGCTGGCCTTGATCGTCTGGACGTCATTCAACATGCGCTGCTCAGCAAGAGCCTTTGCCTGGGCCTCCTCCTCTGCCCGAAACCTGGCAGCGTGCTCCTTGGCCACTCTCCTTGCCTCCTCCTCTGCCCTGATGCGAGCTTCCTCTTCAGCCTGGCGCTGCACCTCCTTGAGGGCCTCGGACAGCTGCAGCAACGTGCTGGCTTCCGAGGATAGCTGAGACAGACGGCCCTGTCGGATCAGCGGTGTGTTGGGGGCAAGCAAGTCAGCAAACTCGTTCAACAGGGCAGGCAGGTTAGAGCTGAAGCGGTCAGCGCTTGAAGGCTCAGGCACATGGCGCAGACGCATAGGTAGGGGCGCAGGTGTCGCTAGCATACGTTTGCAACAAGGGTGGGGCACCTAATTGTTCAGCTGCCTACTACCTCAAGGCCCATCAAAAGTGACAGCCCGGGATACATGACGAAAGTAACGGTGAAGTCAAGCTTAGGCCATGTGTTAGCTACTTACATGCAGTGTCGCGGTGCCTTCCCGGAGCGCCTGCAGCTGAGTCCGCTGCGTCTCGGAAGCTTGCTGCCATGGCTCAGCGCCGCCAGAGCCTGCCGCAGCAGTTGCATTTTCTAGCGCCTGCTGCAGCTGCGCCAGCTGTTGGCTGCAGGCCTCGATGCTCTGGCTCAGCGCCTGCTCATCTGACTGCAGTGTTGCGGCGCGCTCGCCCAGCTGCTCTGGACTCAGGCCCTTGCTGCCAGTGGCAACATGCGCCTGCTGCCACGCAGTGAACTGGGCAACAGGGGCCTGTGTTTGCATCAGGGAAGGTGCAGTCAGGGGTGAGCCAGTGCAAGAGGCAACCTTGCGCAGTTCAACAACCCTGCACAGCCTCACCTGTGCCTGCTGCTCCACAGCCTCCACTGACTGTCGGCAGGCAGCCTCCTGCTGCTGCAGCTGCTCCAGGGCCTGCTGCACTTGTTGCTGCTCATGAATTTGGACGAGGATGGCTTGTAATGCAGTATCTGCTGCCTTGAGTCGCGCCTGCAGATGCCGTGAACGCTCCTCTGCACCGGCAGCCGCTGCAGTGGCTGCAGACCAGGCCTCCTGCAAACGTAAAGCAGAGACGAAGCAGTTGGCAACACGTGCAATCGCTGCGTCGTGTTACAGGCACATCACATGCTTGTTCATACCTGAACCGACGCAAGTGCCCATGCTTCCTGCAGCGGGAGCAGCAATCAGGCATGGCAGCGAGGGTTAGGCGAAGCAGGCGGAAGACCTTGAACACAGCTGGCATGTTCAACTCCTTGCCTCAAGCCCAGACCCTCTGCACAACAATAATCGTTGACCGATTCAGTGCTTGAACAACGCACCTGAACCTCTGGCGTGCCACTCGCAATCGCCCCCTCCAGCTGCTGTCTCGCCTGCTGCAGGCCGGCCAGCGCCTGGGACACAGCCGCAAGCTTGCCTTCGATCCTGGTCTGCTCAGGCTTCAGAGCCGCCACCTGGCTCTTGATGCTCAGTCCCTGCTGCGGCTGCTCAGCGTCGCTCATCCTGTCCTGGAGTTGGTGAGCGTCACCCATACCCTCCTGCTGTTGGTGGGCACTGCTTGGCGTTTCCTGTGGCTGCGTAGCGCCATTCAGCCCCTCCTGCGGCAGGTCAACACTGCTGAGACCCTCCGGCAGTGGGTCAGTGGTGCTCAGCTCCCCCTGAGGCTGGTCAACATTGCTCAACCTCTCCTGCGGCTGCTCAGCGTCGCCCAGCTTGCCTCCTGCCTCCACGTCTGTGTCAGCCAGCACCGCATTCCCATCAAGGGTGGAGGCATCACCAGCATCAGGCAGCGATGCAACACCGCCAACTGCCTGAGTTAGCACCTGATCCTGGTCATCCCCTTGGCCCTGGATAGCTACAGCCTGACCTTCAGGCACACCTGCCGTTGAGACATGCACCTTGCTTGAACCCTCCTGCGGATGCTCAGCGCTGCCCAGGCCTTCCTGCCCTTGCTTGGCGCCGTTCCACCCGTTCAGCCCCTGCTGCGGCTGCTCAGTGTCGCTCAGTCCCCTGTCTACTGCCTCCGCTTCTGTCCCATGCAGCACCGCATTTCCATCCAGCTTAGAGGCATCACCAGCGTCACACAGCGATGCACCATCTGCTGCTGCCTGAGTCGGCACCTGATCCTGGCGATCCCCTTGGTCCTGACAAGCCTCAGCCTGACCCTCAGGCTCATCTGCCCCTGCGACAACCACACTGCTGCCAGTCTTGCCATCGGCTTGACTTGGCTGCTGCTTACCCTGCTCTGTGGCAGTGGCCTCAGCTGCCTCCTCTCCTGCCTTGGGCTGATCAGCAGGAGGAGCAGCGGGCGTCGCATCACTTGCCTGCTCCTGAGTGCTGGCTTGGAGCTTATCACCCTGAACTGCAGTGGTGCTGGCAACACCAGCATCGGCGCTGCTTCTAACAACCCCCGCTGCTTGGCCGAGAGTTTGTTGCTGCTGTTCCTCAACTCCCTGCACCTGCTGTTGCTGCTGCTTCAGCTCCTGCTCTTCAGCCTTCCGCAAGTGCTGTAGCGCCTGCTGCTGCTGCTGTGCCACATGCACCTGCAGCCCATGCACCTGACCTTCAACAACGAACAGGGCAGCCTCCACTGCTTGAAGTGGTGCCTCCTGCTCCTGAACGCCTGACGTATAGGCCTGGATGTCAAGCATGAGCTGGTTCTCTGCTTGAGACTTGGCTGCTGCCGCTGCTGCAGCCGCAGCCGCCGCCTCTTCCTCCGCCCTGTGCTTGGCCTCCTCTGCCGCTGCTGCTACTGCTGCTGCATCTTCATCTGCTTTCCTCCGTGCCTCCTCTTCTGCTGCTGCAGCTGCGTCTTCATCCGCTCTACTCCGCGCCTCCTCGTGTGCTGCCTCTGTTGCTGCTGCTGCTTCCTCTGCCCTCTTCGTGGACTCCCCTGCTGCTTCTCTTGCTGCAGCCTCTTCCTCAGTGTTCTTACGTGCCTCTTCTTCCATCAATGATGCTGCTGCTGCTGCCTGTTCCTCCACATGCTTGCGTGCCTCCTCGTCCATTGCTGCTGCTGCTGCTGCTGCCTGTTCCTCCACATGCTTGCGTGCCTCCTCGTCCATTGCTGCTGCTGCGGATGCGTTGAAATCCGCTGCGAGCATTCCAGAGCTCTGCTCAGCAATTTCGCCAGCCGATGCTGTGGCCATAGTTTCTTCTGCTGCCCCGACATCTGTTAGCTCAGCACCCACCACTTCCTGAGCAGCACCTGGCTCGTTGCTGCCTTTATTCATGACAGTTGCCTGTGAAGCATCAAGGTCTGTGTCTGCTTGTTCAGCCTCACCACTGCCTGCATGACCCGTTTCACCGTCAGGAGCCTGCCCCGCAGCTTTACTATCCAGCCCTGATGCTGCGCCAGCACCTGCCTCGCCTGAACCTGCCTCCTCCTCTGCCTTTGAAGCAGCAGCCACCCCCGCTGCTGCTTTCAATGCCTCCTCCTCTGCCATCATTCTATCAGCCTCCTCCACTAAGCTTCCATTCAAGGACCCTGCCAACTCAGACATAACCTGGAGGTTTGCACACAGCTGCGTGAGACGCGCCTGTGCAGTGGTGCACGAAAACGATGTGGACAAAGAGCGTACGTTAGTCCGTGTAGTACGTTAGTACGTGTAGTACGTTAGTACTACACTGGTGTTTGAAACGCACTTGCCATACGTATAGAAGTAATGCAGCTGTGCGTCGCACCTTCAAGGATGCCGCAGCAACCTGTAATGCACCGAGCTGCTCGCGCTGACTAGCCGAAGCCTGGTGCCGTGGCCAGGGGCAATCTTCAGCCGCGGCGGTTGCATCATCGCCGCTGCTGACACTTGCTGACTGCTCTGCAACTGCCAGTCTGGCTGCGTCATCTAGCGCCTGCTGCAGCTGCGCCAGCTGTTGGCTGCAGGCCTCGATGCTCTGGCTCAGCGCCTGCTCATCTGACTGCAGTGTTGCGGCGCGCTCGCCCAGCTGCTCTGGACTCAGGCCCTTGCTGCCAGTGGCAACATGCGCCTGCTGCCACGCAGTGAACTGGGCAACAGGGGCCTGTGTTTGCATCAGGGAAGGTGCAGTCAGGGGTGAGCCAGTGCAAGAGGCAACCTTGCGCAGTTCAACAACCCTGCACAGCCTCACCTGTGCCTGCTGCTCCACAGCCTCCACTGACTGTCGGCAGGCAGCCTCCTGCTGCTGCAGCTGCTCCAGGGCCTGCTGCACTTGCTGCTGGTTCTGCAGCTGAGAAGCAAGGGACTGCAGTGCGGTGGCGGATGCCTCCAGCCTTGCCCGAGCCTGCTGTGAGCTCTCCTCCACAGCACCAGCAGCTGCCATGGCCGCAGACCAGGCCTCCTGCACACGTTCAGTGGGTGTCACTTGTCACAAATTGCTGCCAGGACAAAGCACGCTAGATGCACTGAGTGGCATGCAATCAATGTCTCACCTTTGCTGTTGGCCCTGCCTCTGCTGCCCTGCCCTCCAGCTGTTGCAGGTCATGGCGTATCGTTGCCAGTCCTGCAGACGTGCTGCTAAGCTGCTCGCTCAAGCGTGCATGCTCCTGCTGCAGCGATGCCAGCTCCTCCTCAGGTGACAGGCCGTCAGCGCTTGCATCAGCAGTCTGTGCAGACAGCGCCTGGCAGCGCAGCTGCACCGCTTCAACACTGTCTTGCACAGCCCTCAACTCAGCCTGCAGGCTACCTATTGCCACTGTGTGCCCCTGGATTGCTTCTAGCATCTTTTGCTCCGTCTGCAGCCTCGCAGCCTTATCCTCTGCTGCCTTGAGTGCCTCTTCCTCTTCCCTCAGCTTTACAGCCTCATCCTGTGCCGCCTTCCTGGCCTCCTCCTCTGTCTTACTTCTTGCAGCCGCCTCAGCTGCTTTCAGTGCCTCGTCTTCTGCTGCCTTGCCTGCAGCCTGTGATTCCGCTTGCAGACGTGCTGCCTCCTGCTCCCTGGCAATCTTCACAAAACGCATCGTCTGATACAGTGTCACTGAGTATTCCCAGCACACAGCAGTCCAGAGCCGCATGGTCTCATACGACTCGGCAATCAGGCGCGCCTGCAGCTGATTGTCTGGAGTTGGGGGCAACTCCTGCAACACCCAGCTGACATCTCGAGTCAGGTATGCGCTGTCGTCGATTCGGCTGCGGAAGGTGGAGGGTGTCATGACAGGGCGGTCTGGATCCTGCTGCCGCTGCTGCTGCTCCTGCAGCTGCTGCCACAACTCTGGATGTATTTCCAGGCTCGGGTGGTACATCCCAGGAGGGGGCTGTCCATTCTGTTGCGGCGGGTCTCCCTGCGGACCCATGCTGCCGCCCCTGCCTTGCTGTTTCTGTTATGTGCTCCGCTGTGGCTGCATGTCCTGGTGATCCACGTTCAGCGTATGTGCCTGTTCATGAAACAAACAGCGTGCATGGTAGCTTGAGTCCCTAAGCCTGGCGCTGTTGCACTCGTGTACACTCGCTCTCGTGCACACGACGCGGTCATTCAAGCAAAACGTCCGCTCATCACCTCACGCAGACGCGCCGCGCCTGCTCTCTGTCCCGAGCCGAAGTCTATGCAGGTTGTTGCACCTCGAAGAGCAACAGTGCCCCACACTGTTCACACTCAAGCTGGTTTGTTTTGTGTTGTGCAAAGGGGGGATTGCATGCGCGTATTTCAGACACAGTACACAGATGGATTCCTCGGACGTGGCGTCAGCAAGCGACCAGGGTGTGCTTGCCGAGGACCAAGCCAAGGTCTACGATCGCCAGCTGCGCGTCTGGGGCCATGAGGTGCAAAACAGGTACTGTCATCAAGGACATGTGCAGGACCCATGATCATGCTGGTGGTGACAGCAGCTTGTCCAGATCATGCGCAGCACGCAGCACAGCGTGCTTGCTGCTGATGTTGTGGCCTGACCGTGGCTGTTGCACCCTGCAGGCTGTCGGCCGCCAAAGTGCTGGTAGCAGGCAGCGATGGTCTGGCATGCGAGGTGTGTGGCAGGCAGCGGGCCTGAGCACGCACACGCTTGGCGACCCGTCTCTGACACAGTTCCTGGCCCCGCAGGTAGCCAAAAACCTGGTGCTGGCCGGCGTTGGCCTGGTGGCAATCGCAGACGACTTGCCATGCTCCAGCATGCCCAGCGGCAACTTCCTGGTACCTGCGGACAGCCCTTCGACTGCCAGGTATGGCTAACCCCATCAGCATAGTCACACAAAGCCAGGCGCTTGCAGGGCACGCGGCAGTCCCAGCGATTCACTTGCAGCCGCTGTCCAGGGTTATCAAATTTTGATTGTGGCCACCAAAGTGCTGCCTTGTTACACACTGCCATCCCAGCCAATCACACTCCTGATGTCAAATGACTATGTGTCGCTGCTTTGCGCTTGCAGTCTGGCTCAGTCGATGGTCAGCACGCTTCAAGCGATGAACCCGCTGATCCGGGTCTCTGTGCAGCCAGGGTCCGCTGCAGGCCTTCAGGACGAAGCGCTACAGCAATTTGACACCATCGTTGCCTCAGGGATGGGGCTCAAGCAGACACAAGAGCTGGAGGAGCGATGCAGTCGTGAGTGGGGCCTGTGCAGGGGACATGAATGGCTTTGCTGGGTTGAGCTTCCATGAACGATATGTTGCAATGCACACTGTGCATGCCTCCTAGTGCTGACCCCCGCATCCGCAGCAGCAGCCACATATTAACAGGAGCCTGGTCACTCATCCTCAAGCACTGCCCACCAGCAGCACATGTCCGCCTTGCATCTGAACGCCCTGCAACGCCTCTGGGCAGTCATTGACTTACTCAGGTTGATTGACACCCTCTGTCACTGATCCCGTTGTGCTTGCGTAGGATTGGGCAAGCAGTTGTTCAGCTGCATGCTGCGAGGGCCCAGCAGCATCACATTCGTCAACCTGGGCACACACACATACACGGAAAAGGTGCGTATGTGTGCAAGGGTCACAAGCACTGGACTTGCTTGCGTGCTGCAGCAGCGTGGGCAGCAGCTAACCAGGCCCTGTGATCCTGCTGCGCTGCGCTTGCAGAAGTCAGTGAGCGATGGCCAGGCGGCGCAGGCAGAGCCCATCACCCTCCACTACCCCAGCCTTGAGCAGGCAAGCGCGGAGTGTGTGAGGAGGGTGGGGACACGTTGTGAGGGAGTGCCATGACGGGCCTGGCAAAATGAGCTTGAAGAAGCTTCTGCAAGCTCAAGATGCTCACTGGATGTCAGGCTTTGTGAGCTGCTGCATCGGAGCTGCCCTTGACTCATGCAGGGGCCTGGGGACACAGAGAGACCTTGCAATGTTGTGCAACATCCATAGCGCTTTTCCCCTGCCTCCCGCAAGGCGCATGTTCATCATAGCCTGCTGCTGCAGCTGTGCCTCCCATGCCTGCATGCTTCAGCACCCTCCTGTGCGAACTCCCGTGCTGTGCGCCGCATGCCCCCTCTGCTTGTGCAGGCCATGTCCACACCCCTGTCTAAGCTGGGTCGCAGGGTGCCCCCCATGTACGCTGCCGCCAAGGCCATCTACGCGTTTGAGAAGCAGCATGGCCGCACGCCCGGTGCTGAGGATGTGCAGGCTCTGCAGGTACGTTGCTGATGCTGAGGTTGAATGCAGGCAGGATCATGAGACACAGGCGCATTGCACCATGCCCCTGCAGCTGGCTTGGTGGAGTTATGGCAGAACTCAGCTCTGCGCAACGCTGCTCTGATGTGCACCGCACTTGTGCTACCTGTCCCCTCTGTCTCCACAGGCCTGTGCTGATGCCCTGGTCCAGGCGGAGGCTGGCGACAAGCCTGCTGCACAGGCCACACCCCGTGCCGACCTGCTGCAGGCCTGGGCAACGCTCACGCCAGAGCTGGCACCCGTTGCGGCTGTGGTGGGAGGTGTGGTGGCAAACCATGTCATCCGCGCTGTGAGCGGCGTGAATGCACCGATCAAGAACCTCTTTTTCTTTACACTGTTTGACAACAAGGGCGAGGTGGTGAACATGCCTCTGCCCTGACCCGCCAAACTCGTGCCTCCTTGTGCATAACATGCTCTGTTAGGTTGGCAACGTTGATCCGCCAGGCTATGTAGATACAGGACAAGCTCTGGCAGCAGGGCCCATACCAACAGCTCAAACAGTTTGTAAGAAATATGTAAAAGCTCTCTTAAGATGACCTGTGTCACGCCTCAAGGGCCCTAGGTGACAGTCTTTGTAAGCACGGGCGGGACCACTCCCACTCATTGCCCTTAACTCTCGCTCGTTGCATGCGGAGGGGGGTCAGCAATGCTGGCTTGGTACCACGTCAGCGTCCGTGCCTCAGGCGGGGCTGAACCCAGATGCCATGCTTGGGCGACATGGTGATGCCATATGCCATGGGCAGCGGCTCCTGGCCTGGCTCAAGGTCAAAGGTCAGGCGGCTGAACAGGCGCACCAGGGTAACCTTGATCTCCTGCACGGCAGGCAATGCAGCGGGAGGGCTTGTAACCTCCCAGGCGAGCACCTGGGACTGTGAATTGGCCTACATACGTCGCAAGCACCTTGCCGGAAAGCGTAAGAGTGCTGCAACAGAGTGCTGCAGCTGAACACAGCCAACAACACAAGCGACTTTAACAGTCCCCTTGTCAACCCACCCATCTCCTCACCAGTATCGCGAACTTGAAGCCGATGCACACCTGTGAGCCAACGCAGAAGGGGATGTGCACGTTCATCTGCGCCTCGACCTGAGTGCAACATGAATAAGGAGTCCGCTCAGTACAACATCAACCAGCAAGCCCACAATGCTAGGTGAGGATCCCCCCGGCCTCACAGGTATCCCAGACGCAGCAGCTGCATGGCATTTACTGTGAGGAATCGCTTGGGGCGGAAGGTGTCAGGCTCTAGGCAGCGCGCCTCGTCCCGCTGCGCTGTGTAGATGGACAGCGTGAATCGTGCTCCTGCAGCTGCACAAGCAGGCAGCCCCGCCTTCCTTGCAGCATGGCACACGCTGGCGTGCAGTACTAGCATGCTTCATCACTGGCTGGATGGTGCTCAATGCCGAACCGGGGCGCGCTGTGCACACAAAGCTGAGGCGCCAAAGTGCGCAGCTGTCTGCAGAGTACAATGCCCCAAAAGTGAGTGGCTTCATGCCTTGAAGACCTCTCATACCTGCTGGGACGTGGTTGCCAGCCAGGGTGAGGTTCTCCTTGCAGGTGCGTGTGGTGACGCGCGCTGGCGGGAACAGGCGGAGCGATTCGTTGATCACCGCTGTCATGTACTCGCACTGCACGTTGCCATCAGCAAGGACAGTACGCACATGATATGAGTGTAAGCAGTTGCTTGAAACAGGCTTTGTCAGAGCACGCGTGTGCTGCTGGAAAGGCATGCGGGGGGCACGCAGCACTGCTGCAACAGTGCTTGCACAGCGAGGCGGGCTGGCGCTGTATGGCGAGAAGCAGAGGACGACTTATCACGCAGCAGATTGCAGCGTGTCCCTGACACCAAGGCTGTAGCGGGACCGCCAGGGGTAGGGAAATACCGCGCGCCGGGCGTCGCCTTCCGCCTGCACCCCGCACCATGTCAAGCGCCTCCTGGCTGAGCTGCGCATTTGGGCCCCCGAGCGCGTCCACCAGGCCGTCGATCTCCACCAGCAGCAGCTCCTAAAGGGGCAGTTGTACAGGCAGGCGCGGGGAGACGGGGGCAGTGGTACTGATGACTCCAGGCCAAGCTAGGTGATGCTTGGTGTGTACAATCCCGCTTGATAAAGTGTATGCGACTTGGACATGCTGCCTGCGCTCTGTCAGCAGGCGTGTTCAACATACACAACGCTGGCACGGGGTACGACTCCATCCATGTGTTGCAATGCTGCACTTGCGCCATGCATCAGGTGCACATGGCCTCGGCGCCCTGACTGCTTTTGCACGCACCATCACCCAAGCGCTTGATCTGCACAGCTGTGGGCTTGCTGTGCACAGCTGCAGGCCCTGCAGGCTGATCAACAGCCCACCTGCACCCTCGGGTGGCTGCTGAGGAGGTAGATGGTGAACGCAAGTGCATTGGCGGTGGTCTCTGTGGGCTTGCAGGGCGCAAGGGGCAGAGCGCTCAGTGCAGGACAAAGGGCGCACAGGAGAGGGCACGCTGTGAGGGTTGACCATCTGACATTTTTCAGGGGGCTTCCATGATGTGGCTTCAAGGCATGGCTCAGGGATGAGCGTACGGGCTGATTCCCTTGCAGGGTGCACACAGACCTGAGCAGATGCTTGCAGGAATGCAACTGATATGCATCGCGGTATAACCTTGCTCGTTTGCTGTACAGTGCACAGGACAAGTCTGCTGGCGCGCCATTACACATACAGCACATTGCAGGTGCTGCGCGCGAGTGCATGCCGTAGGCGCAGTTGAGCACTCATTAAAGCCTGCCAGGAGGAAGATCTGTGCTTGTGCCATGATCTGGATAGAGAGGGGCACAGGCCGGGAGCCGAACAGACACAGTAGGCAGGGTGAGCTGGCGTGGCAAGAAACAGAAGTGCGTTACAGCCTGCCAGTTGTCTTGCCTGCTTGCATAGCCTTGCCCTCAATGAGAAGAGCATTAGGGAATCGTAAGTGTAAGCGTCTCCTACAGGTTGATGCTCCTCCAGCCCACAGCCCAAGCGGAGGCCTGACCTCACCCATCCCTTCTTCTCCCGCTGCGTCGCAAAGCACCCCAGATCCCCGCCTTCTCACCAGTGTGTCACTTAGGGCATCGCCGGTGTGGCTGTCCCTTGCGGCCAGCATGTGACCCAGGAAGCTACCCGGCAGCACTCCCTTGGTATTGGCACCCAGGGCACTGCATCAACAGAGAGCAAGGAGGGCACTGACAACGTCAAGTCATGGAAGGGTTCTCTTGAGCAAGGGGGCCAGCAAAGATGGCGTGGTGAGGCTGGACTGCACCGCCATGTTGTACCGACACAAGGGGCAGTCCCTGGCTGTTGCTCAGCAGCAAGCAAACTCAAGCAAGCGTCCAATTTGGTTTCAACTTCTTCCTTTTGCATGACCTGGGCAGGTGCATGCTTCCAGGACTGACCTGGAGGACACGGCGGCGCTGCCCTGGCCTGTTGAGCCCGCAGTACGCTGTACAGCCGCCGTTGGCTTGACAGACCAGTTGCTGATGAGCTGACGTGTGACCTGAACAATGACGTCACGGCCCTGCAAGCCAGGTGCAGATGCAGTCAGCAGCCAAGCGTCACGCCTTGAAGTAAACAGAGCATCTGCTGGGGATGTGAGTGCGGGGACAACGAAGGTCCGCACACGAGAAACATAATGCGCTGGGCACACATCACTGCCGAGGCCAGCCTTAAAAGTCTGCAGAAGCTTGTTAAAACGATGTCAAGACCAAGGTCCTTGTCCAAACCACATCTTCCCACACCTGCTGCCAGCCCCACCTGGATCTGCCTGCGAAAGGGCCGGTCCGGGAAGACATATGCAAGGCGGCTGAAGAGCGGCGCCGGCGCCGGCAGCAGCAGGCACAGCGTTGCCGACCTGCTGCCTCTTGAGACGGATGAGGTCTCCGCCACTGTCCTGCATGCCTCAGTGAGAACCCGGCCTGGTGTGGCAGAGTTGCAGGACAGGGAGCAGCCATGGTTACAGCAATCGGTTACTACAACGGTTGGTTAAAGGCATGTAGGGGGGTGCTAAAGCAGGGGCAAGGTAGGAATGGGAGTCAAGCCTGACAGGTGTATGAAGGGCTGGGGACTTGTCTGGTGGCAGCTGCGCAAGGCCGTTAGGTAGGTACGCCATTGCACAGTCCGCAGGGTGCCACGAGGGCGCAGGCGCTCAACGTTGACCTGCCGTGTGCTTGCAAGGGTGCTGTCGCGGGCAGGTGGGCGGAACACCGATGCATGCCACCCAACCTTGCCAGCATGCAAAAGCAGAGCCTGTAGCAAATCCCTGCAGAGTATATCCGCTGCCATGCCCAACAATGCCAAGCCGTCGTCCTGCCCTGCATGTGAGTCAACTTGCTATGGTGCTGCCGCCCTCCTCAAAGCCCCAACCACTGTTCGCTCGACACCCGCTCACCTGAGTGAGGCACACGCGTCGCCGCCGCCCTGCTTGCCGTCACGCACTTCTGGTTGCCGGTCCTGCGCCGGCCGCCGCTCCTCTGCATCGTCCTCCAGCGCGTGAAAGTCAACGCCATATGCGCTCGTGCCCACCACCTGCAAGCACACAGGGTAGAACACAGCAGCTTCGCCATCAAGTGCCATTGGCTGCTGAGTTTATGCACACGGCGACAGACTGCCTGGCCCCTTACCCACCAGCCCTCAGAGGTTGGTTGCTAGAGGCTCCTCTCCACCAACCCTGCACACCACAACCCCATCACACCTGCAGTGTCATCCTGCCCAGCTCCAGGTGCATGTCGGTCCGCTGCCCCACGCCGTCTGGGCCATGCACACAGCGCTTCTTGAGCAGTGCGCTGAAGCTGTGCGCACTCTGCGGAGGCAGCAACGGCGCCAGCAGCAGCTGTGCGGCTGGCAGCAGTGGCAGTGTGACTGGAAACAGCAACGTCATGATGGACCGCAGTCTCGCCACAAGGATTCAATTTGCAGCAGTAGCGCTGGATTATGAAGCGCTGGCAGGCAACGGCTGGTGTGCTGCACAGCTATCCCAGCCTGTTACCTGCATCCCCAACCCCAGCCTACCCAGCCTCAACGCTCCTGCCCCCTCTGTCCCACCCAGCAGCTGCAGCCCCCCTCAATGGGTAAGGTGCAGTCACCTGGTCCAGTCACCTGGTCCATGAGGTGAAGGTGGCCCACAAGGCTCTCAGAGCTGAAGGCCGGTTGCCAGGCCTTGCGCAGCATCCGCCACTGTCATCCCTGGAAACGCACCGCAGCATTGCCGCCGCCGCAAGTCAGGCACACTCGCAGCGCTGCCCAGCCGGCGGCGGCAAGCATCACAGCAACCGCTGCCGACCAATAGCATTCTGCAACACATGATGCACTGATTGCCGCGGCCTTGCGTGACCATGAAGTTGCAGGGCAAGCACAGGTGTCTTCCGTTCCACCAGCCACGTGCGATGTGCACAGCAGTCAACGAGCTGCACCCACCGAGCGTTGAGGAGGTCGGTCTCCAGCATCTCCTTGTGCAGGCCTCATAGGATGTGGTACATCGCGATGTACCACATCCTAGCCGATCGGCTGCATGAACAAATCGCACACATGGTTGCAAGAGCAGTCGCAGTCAGATGGCAGCGCCCAGAAAGCACAGACACAGACACGACAGGGGCAGAGCACAAGAGGCAAGTGGGGGCCTTTACCATCAGCATCAGTGCCCTAGGGAGCCAAGTGCCAGACTGGGTGTCAGCAAGCAATCACTGTGCAGTGGCTGAAGTTGCACTGCCTAGCATATTGGAAGCAGCCAGGGCTTTGCCTAGAACAGCATGCAAATCAACAGATGCAACTCAGCGGATGCACCACCGAAGGGATAAACCTCATCCCATGAAACTTGTTTGCACGGTCATGCATAACGCCATGACGAATTTGTCCTCACCGAACAGTTGGTGGCCTTGTTGCCGACAGTGCGCATCAAGTCTGCCAGCACAACCAGCGGCTCGCGGCCTAAGCGTACCTGCAGGGGACAGGCATGCGGCCAGTTGCAAGCCTTCGCCAGGGCAAGCTTGCAAGGCAGCTACTGGTGCCCTTGTGCTGTCCTTGAGCCAGGCTGTTGAGTGCAGCCTCAATTAGGCTTGGATGAAGCTGACGGCGTGCTCAGCCGGCACAACACTTGCAGCTTTACAATTCCATTGTACCCTACCTTGCGCAGCTGAGTCAGCGATCAAGCAGACTGGTTTTGTGTTCACAGCCTGAAGATGGAGCCGTAGGTCTTGACATAATTGCGCATGGTGGGTGACGAGCCACTGTGTACCATCTCCAGTAGCATGCCCAGGAGGGGGTGGCCAGGGGGACTTAGGCATGGTGACGCAACCACGCTTAATGTAAGTTACATCGTGTAACAAATGCGGCGTGGTCATCATCATACAACCATCAGCGTAGGCAGCAGATCTCGCACTTGTGCGCGCTGCAGGCCAGCATTGTGACCCTGCGCACCTGGCAGGTGGCGAATCCTCCATGCCAGGTATGTGTGTTCAACACCTTGCATGGCACACCATGGCTGAGACGTAGCGGATTCCTTGTCTTCACGACTGAGCTCGTGCCTTTCCCGCACGGCAAGATCATGCAGCTGGTGTCACGCACCACGAGCGCTGAAAGCGCCGCAATGGCTGCAATTCCCACCCAAGCAGCCATGTCGATGTTGCCGAGCAACACTCGCCCGGGGCTCAGACCGCGCAAAAGCAGATGTAAGCGCACCCAGTCGCAACACCAGCCCTTGACAGTGAAGCGCATAAATGGTGGCAAACCGCTTGCTACCTGCAACCAACTCGAACGTTGCAGAAAACACAATGGTTCCATGACCCAGCCCATGTCAAGTGATGGCACTGGTTTAGCAATACAATGCTCGTGAGCAACGTCATGAAGCAAATTGTGGGCGCAATTCACCAACGCACGCAAACTGCAGCAGAACGCAGGCCTAGGTACACATGCAACACGCTTGCGCCTCCTGGTACACTGCCAATGCAATACCTTATGAATTGATGCTAGCACACACCACATCCTTGACACAGGACTGTGACGCGAGTGCGAGCTTACAGCTTGCAGAATTCCCCCATCTATCCCGAGCGCATATTTTGGAAAAGGATGCCAAAGAGTGCCATGCCCACAAGCATGTACCCCAGCGGATTGTTGTACATGCCGAGGATGGAAGGCTGTGGCTCGTCTTGTGCAGCGTCCTTCTTCCCCTTGCGGTCGCCCGGCTTGCTCTGGTCAACATCATCATGTGAGTAGGCGGGGTTGCGGCCATAAGGCCCTGGCTTCGGCTCACCCAGCCCAGTAGTTTCGCCTGCATGCCGGCAGGATGTGAGCAACGCATGATGGCGCACCCATTTTGCAAAGACTGTGTGTTTTGCGACTGCTGCGCGCTGGACGCCAATAAGCATGCCCATCACATGCCGCTTACCAACCTGTGTCTGGGCACCAGTAGTAGAGGAGGCCTGACTGCTTGTCCACCACCTGGTGCCAGGTCTGAGGCTTGGGCATACCAGGCCCCACTGATTCACCTGCAACGCAAGTGAGCCATGCAGTAAGGTCAAGGCGGTGTGAGCAGTGCTATGCTGCTAGCACCGATGCGCTTGGCAAGCTGCACCACTTGCAAACCGCACCCTCACCAGTGGTGGCGTTGCGCCAGGTGCGAACCCTGGTCTCTGGGTCTTCAACTTCCACCCAGTCATCCACAAGACGCATGGTCTGCTTCATGTGAGGGCCCTTCAACCAGCCTGCGGGCTCGTCCAGCGAGGCACCAGGTTGGTCCAGATTGCTGGGGCTTGTCGCCGGTTCTGGGAAAGAGGATGATACGGGTGAAGGAGGCATTGAGTGCTTGTGGGCCTCGCTGCCGGGCTGCTCCCGCTCCGTGGAACTGAGTGAACTGAGCCTTGATGCAACGCGCCATGGCTGCAGCAGATCCCGCGAGGCCGCGCTCTCCCGTGCCAACAGGCCTGCCACGACGCGAAGCATGGCTGCTCGCACGATTGTGCACAATCACTGTGGCCCCTGGGCAAGGCTGAGTCCCCACACCAAAACCGTTCCTGAAGTCGGTTCGCCTGTAGCTGCCAGGCCAGGCGACCCTCCACATGGCCGTGGCAGCATCCTACAGGCCCCTTATTTGCTGGCAGGTGCGCAAAGCCACGTGCACTGCAGCCACAAAGTTTCTTGCACACCGACAACAGCAGCACAGAGCAAGCAGCAGCCGGACAAGGCTGCGCATGGCAACGCTGACAGACACGTAAGGCATGTGTGTCACATGTGCATGATATGGCGGCTGGCTGCATGTCAATATGCCTGTTGGGTGGCAGCTTGGCTTGGCACATAGCGCCTAGCATGGCCCATCACAATTGGCACTCAACCATACAGGCCGACCACAGCGGAAAGCACTGCGCTTCGCGTGGCGCACCAGTACATGCAATGGAGTTCGCAGCACAAACTGGAAAAGGTAGGATTGCTTTGGCAACAAGTGATGCGGCACGTCTGTGCGTGACATTGAACCCACAGGAAAGAACGTGTGTCCTTGAATCTCGTGCAAGCCACGTCCTTTGCCGCACTGCCTGTTCTATCAGGTTTTCAGCTTGTTTGCTGATGATGCTACGTATACATCAGAGTCGCTGCAAGGCACGTGGGAGGG
Source organism: Chlamydomonas urium (assembly GCA_039880955.1). Classification (NCBI taxonomy): domain Eukaryota; kingdom Viridiplantae; phylum Chlorophyta; class Chlorophyceae; order Chlamydomonadales; family Chlamydomonadaceae; genus Chlamydomonas; species Chlamydomonas urium. Next base: position 1,553 of record JAWZTI010000082.1, on the reverse strand, counting down.
TTTGCCAAATATCCAGGCCATGATGCAACCCTTCTTTGACAAATACTCTGACATCACGTGGGAGGTAAGGCAGGGACCTGAAAGGCGGGTCAATGGTTTCAACAAGGCTGGGCTGGCACAGGCAAAGAGGGAAAGCTGGTAGATCCAGGCCACATAGGGGTCAAATGCCATTCGCACTTGGAACTTGGCAACGGCTGCAACCAGCGCTTGACATCACAAGGCTGCGCGTCCGTGTGCATGCAGGTCACAGAGATGTTTGTGACCGACCGGGTTGGATGCCAACCCCCAGGCGAGACAAATCGCACGGGCTGCCTCGATGCTCCAGATCTGCAAGCTGGTACCGCAGCCTCAAGCCCGCCTGGAGCTGTCAGCGGAGTGTTGCACGTTGAAGTGCATTTCATCAGGTGGGTGATCTGCTAGGCTCGTCAGGCCATAACAAGACACAGGCTCGCTTGCCAGGAAGAGCGCACTGGGGCGGTGCAAGCTGCGCCAAGTTCTTCGCGTGTTCTTGCAGCATAACGCTGCTAACACTGCCTTCCTGGCCAAACTCAAACTTGCATAGGCGCTGGACAGACACTGGTACTGTGGAGGAGGCGAGAGGCCGCGAGTGGATTTCTGTGGACACACCCCGTGGCCGTATTGTGCATGTGTACGTTGCAAGGCTGGGAACAATGTGAGAGCTTTGGTAACCTGACGTATTGCCCTGGAATCAGCACACCACTGATAAGAGCTGTGCACTTCTCATCTGGTTTACTGTGCACACAAGCAAACTGTCTTTCATGGAATGTTGAATATGTAGGTTAGACATCGATACCATTCTCCACCCACTACATCACAACAAATGATACGCCCTGTCCGAAGCCGCTGCCTACTGCCCCGCTGTAGTGATGTGGGCACCTGCTGCAAGACTGTTGGCCAGTGATGGGTGCAAATTGCCGTGTGTGCCGCATGTGTTATATGTGCATCACCCTTGAGCCAAGTTCTATCATGGTGTGATTGTTTTGGGCATTGTGAAGGCACAGGTACAAACATATCACCAGCACGCCTTGGGGCGCTGCGTTGTTCAAGCATGTTACTTGCTGCAAGCGGCCCTGATGGATGGTCCTGGTCCTAGAGCACTGGTAAGCATGCTGCAGATGTGTACATTTCTCTCCAGCTCCTCAATGAACGCAGGCACCAAAGAACTGTAGTTCATTAGGGCCAAACGGACCGGGGGCTGCATGAATCAAACTCAATGTTTTTCACTTCAACAAACAACAGCGGTTGCGCAAAAGGCACGGCGCAACATGCGCGATAGAGGCGGTCAGGCGACGGCCACATGCACGTATTCATAATTTGGTAGGCGAACGAAGCTGCTCAAAAAGCGCTGTGGCACCAGGAATCTGGCCGAGGTATGGCAACGGCTTCAAGGGGGACAAACCCTTTCGAAGAACTTCTCCTGTGAAGTAATCAACGCTCCGCGGTGTGGTGAGCAGGCGGCGCTACCTCGTCGTAGTCAAAGTAGTGGCTCACTGCAAGAAGGAGGCACGTGGGGGAGGGGCACTGTTAGGAAG
>JAWZTI010000081.1:0-64467 GCA_039880955.1 Chlamydomonas urium | reverse complement strand
GCCGTGCTCGGCGCGTCGCACGGGAGCAACTCCATGGCAGTCGCAGCCGCGGCGCTGGCGTCGCTCCCGGCGGTGACGATCTACTTTGACGACGCGAAGAAGCGCTGGGCTGCGGCGCTGGTCGTGGCGGGCAACGCCACCGTGCTAGGGCACTGCGACACCGAGGTCGCCGCACGCAACATGGCGCACACGTCGCTCGTGGCTGCGCTGGCGCCTGTCATGGGCCAGGCCGCGGCGGGGGCGATGGCGACGGCGGCGATGAACAAGAGTCCGAACGGCAGCGCGCCAGCGGGGGGGCCGGCGGCGACGAACGCCCCTCCGCCCCGCCTCGCGATGGACCTAGGCGGGCCCACGACAAGGTCTGTGTCTGGGCCGGGAGGCGGAGGAGGTGTGGGGGCGGGTGGGGGCGCGGGGGGCGGCGCGGCGTCCCTGTTTCTCCAGCAGCAGATGGCCAGCGGGCCAGCTGGCAGCGGGGGCGGCACGGAGGGCACGGGCTTGCATGGCGGTGGTAATGCAGGTGGTGGTGTGAGCAGCAATCCGCAGTTAGGCAACAGCTCGGTAGCAGGCAGCGGCAGGTACAATGGGGGGGCAGTGGGCGATGAGGAATACATGGCTGATGAATATGGGGGGGAGGGCGAGGACGATGGCATGACTGTGGCCAGCGCAGGGGGCAGCCAGCGCTCACGGGGAGCGCCTGGCAGCGCAAGCCTCGTCAGCAAAGGCGGCGCAGCACTTGCAGCGTCAACCATCGTGCCGGGGGGCAAGCCGACTATGCGGGGCAAGAGCAATTACCGGGGCGTCAGCTGGTGTGAAAAGGTGTGAGGCAGCGGCAGCGGGGGCACCCACCCACTTGTGGACGTGCACATGCCTGCTTTGGCCCCCTGGCACCGTACCCTAGGTGCATGGCAGCGCCAATGACATGTGGCCTGGAGAGCGAAGCCCAGCACCTTGCACAGGCTGGGGTTTGATGTTGCCCCCAAGAGCATGTGGGCCTAGCCTTGCCACCTAGTACAGCTTTCTGCCACTTGTGCTGTCCCTGCCCACAAGCACCTAGCACCTCGCCTGCTAGCCGCATGGCCAGGCACAGCTTGCCCTAAACCCGAGCAACAGCCCCTTTGCTGGGGTTTCATCGCTCCCTTGATCACGCTTGCCTGCGCAGACACCTCGACGCCTCAACCGCCGCTCATTCTTGCCTGCACCTCACCAACCCCCTCTTCCTCCATTTCTCAGCAGTGTCTAACACCTGTGCTCCCTGGCGCCGCTTGATGCACGTAGGTGAAGAAGTGGCGGGCCCTGCTGTGGGACGGCACCAAGCAGCGCTTCCTGGGCCACTTCACTGCCGACACCGACGCAGCGCGTGCCTATGACCGCGCGCTGCTCGAGCTCAAGGGACCTGACGCCAAGACCAACTTCCCTGCTTCTGACTATGACAACATGCCGGGCTTGCGGGCGATGGGCGGGGGAGGGGGAGGGGGGCTGGAGGGCTTTGCTGCGGCACTGGTGGGCGCGGGAGGGGGTGTGCTGGACCTGGCGAACGACCCTGCCAGCGCCGCCGCGCCGGCAGGGCTGGTGCTGCCTTAGGGCCCCATCGTGGGCCATGCACACAGTTTCGCCGCCGCCTGGGACAGGTGCGTACTGGCGCGGCAGGTGTATGCTACAGAGGGGCCACTGTGGGGGTTGGCGCGCGGTTGCAGAGGCTGCAGAGGGTGTGGGTGTACACAATGTGTTGAGAGGGCCATGTTGTAAGGGAGGTCAAAGCATAACAGAGCATTCGCACAGCAGCAGCTTGCTGCTCCTGCAGCGTGTCAGCATTGCTTTGCTGAGTTGCTTTGCCGGGCTATGTGTTAGTTGTCCGCTTCTGGCTGCCTTGCGCTCATGATTGTGTCTGACTTGTCATGTTTTGCTCTCCTGCTGCTGCACCCCATGTAGGAAACTCAATGCCTGCCTGCTGCAAGGCACCGCTCAGTCTGCCCGACGTCCTCCAGGGCTTGGACATGGACCGCGACCCTGTGAGCTGAAAAGTGTCCAGAGTCGCGGTTCTGGTTACAGCAGCAGATTAGGCGCATAGTGCCCACAGCGACAGGGCGGGCAAGGCTGACTAGCCAGGGCCAGCGCTTGCAGGAGCGCAGCAGCACGTCAGAGAGATGAAGAGCAGGAGCAGGTGGAGGTTGACATGAGCCGGCAGCAACAGACAGTGTGCAGCCAGGGGGACTGCTCCAGGTGGACACGGAAGTGGAGCAGAGCGTCGATGAGCCCAGCGGCAGCAGATGACTCAGGCAGGTAGCGTGATGTGTGGAGCCTTCGCAGCGTCTTAGGCAGTACTTCGAGCATGTTGGTCTTGCAGCTGCCCGGCCTCGGCATGTGCACATTCAGGGTGGGAACTGGGTCAGGCATACTCACACATACCCACATCGTACAATGGTTGGGGTCACTTACAGCCGTTACGGGCTGCAAATCCAGTGTACGTTGGTAGGATCAGTTAGCGGGCGAATGAGCCTTCTTGAGCTGGGGCCGGAGTGTGGTGGTGCCCGAGCAACTCTAGCAAGGCAAGCTGTCTTGCATTTCGCCATGTGAAGGGCTTCATGCAGGCCTTTCTGTACAGCAACGCTCACTGAATCTTCACTTGCGCTTGGGGCCATGATTCGGCCCGCTCGAGTTGCGGGCATGCCATGCACAATGCGTGGACTTTACAGGGGGTTGTTTTGCCTGGTGCCTTGCAGCTCAGGCCATCTGGTCATAACATGCATTTTGACCCCATTTATCTGGATCACGGCATCATGAACTTGGTGTGCAGGCACATTATCTAATCGCCAGCCATGGCGGGGGCAAAGGGGCAAAGCAGCACATTTTTGGAGTACCTGCTCGGCAGAGCCACCCACACAAACTGGCCATCGATGATCGCAGCTCGAACTCGGGCGGCCTCTGTTTTGTGACACAGATGGCACTGCAGATGAAAGCCGGTACATCGCAGCTCACCAGCGTGCAGTCGCGTGCTGCCTTCGTGGCGCCGATGGCCATGCCTCGCGGCATTGCAGCTCGGGTGCCGCAGCAGGCCATGCCCTTTGCCGCTGCCGTGCACTCAGGTGTGCAGCCCATCGCACAGCACAGCCGCCACAGTTGTTTCATCCCTATGTTGGTGTTGCACCCAACCCCAATTCATCGCCCATGCGCATGCAGTGTCTTCAAGCCGCGCATGCAGCAGTGCGCGCCGTGGACAGTCACTTGCGGCCGGTCAGACGTTCGTGGGAGCTGTCACTGCGGATAAGGAAATGCGCTTTGGCGTGGTTGTCGCCCGCTTCAACAGCCTGGTCACCAAGCAGCTGCTAGAGGGGGCGCATGAGACCTTTGAACGGCACGGCGTGTCCTCTGCGAACGTGGATGTGGGTGCGCCCTGCAACAGTCACCACCCTTGGCATGCTACTCGCACCATGCCCAGCAGTGTCGAGTCATGCAGCTGCAGCACAACACCTGAAACGTTTTTTGCTGCACGTTTCAGGTTGCATGGGTGCCCGGCAGCTTTGAGCTGCCCGTGGTGGCCAAGAGTATGGCCAAGTCTGGGGCCTACGATGCCATCGTGTGCATAGGCGCAGTGGTAAGGCAATCGCCAAGTCACAGCACGTTGAAAACGCTTGATCGAGCTGACCTGGAAAATGGCCCAGCATCACAGTCCTTTGCATCCTGGTCATGGATTGGCTAGCGTCCGCCTGACTGTGCTCACTACCCTGGGCCTGTTCAGATCATGGGTGCCACCACTCACTACGACGCTGTTGTTGGCGGTGCTGTCAGCGGCGTGCTGGGTGCCAGCACGGAGTCGGGTAGGACTGGCCCGCTGGGTGGTGCAAAATGGCTTGAACGACAGTTGCAGCGGCCGAGGGAGGGCCAGTGTCCAGCCTGAAACGTTTCACAACTGCCTCATGTGGTGCTGCCCGCCGCTGCTCTCCGCTGCAGGCGTGCCAGTCGTGTTTGGCGTCCTGACCACCAACGACTTGGAACAGGTAGAGAGCTGGTGATCAGCATGGAAAATCTGATGCAGGTCCAGCAGGAATGCCTGGGCAGCCATCCTCGTCCTTTGGTGTTTAGAGTTTGCAAGCGTGCCCCTGTGCTGCGTCAAATGCATTGTAGGCCATGGACCGTGCAGGCGGCAAGGTGGGCAACAAGGGTGGCGAGGCTGCCCTGACAGCCATTGAGATGGCAAGCCTCATGAAGCAGCTGCGTGCGGCCGGCAAGGCTGCGCCCGCCAGCAAGCAATGAACCGGCTCAAGCATTTAGAGCAGGCAGCCACTGGCAGTGGCGTACCCTGCCTTGGTGGCTGAGGGTATGATGTCGTACAGGAAGTGTGATGTGAGCCGGGGGCGTTTGCTTGCCATATCTGTGCGGGTGAGCCAACTTGGGCCTGTTGGTCACCTCCAATTATTTCTGGCTTACTTGCCGCTTCACCTTCCCTAGCTTGGCTTTTGACATTCTGCCGCCTGAAAGTGGCGCTTGGATCCCTTGTTGACCATCACCTCAGCCGGTAGGCGGAAGGCTGGTGAACGAAACTGAGGTGTTGGCTTATTGTGAAGCTTGCAGGGCACAGGTGTCCTTGACTGAAGATAAGGTGGATCAGCTCAGCATAGTTACACTTCAGGCCCCATATCCCAAGGGCAATGGGTACATCAGGTTGGCTACCATGTTCTGTTGTTGCAGACCCAGGGCACCGGCCGCTGCTTAATCACCAAACTGTTCACATCAAAGTTCTGCCTTCGCATTGCTCCTCTGTGACGTGGCTTCAACGCGTTGCGCCTATCTGTTTCAGGCTGTTGGGCCCGATCCATTCAGCCCAGGAGGTGGGTCCAACCAGAGTTTAACAAGACAAGTGACCCACCTGCAGAGGTCAGCGTGACAACAACGTTAAAGCAGCCGCCAGGTGAAGGTCCTTCAAGGAACACGTGGGGTCCTCTGACAGAAACTTCAAAGTTGCGACCCTGACCAGCACTTGCAGCATGTTGGCCTACTGGCGCAGCGCAGCGCATCACAAGGTTCCCTGCCTGCGCGGATACGGGGACGCGGTGCCACCTGCGAAGAAATCGCCCGCACAACCTCGGGTGGTAGCTGCCAGGTAGGGGCGTGACCTCGACCCCTTGACTTATATGAACTCTTGGCACAAACAGTGCAAACAGTTCTTGTTTGCATTTAGCCACGCCTGCCGCGACCCATACATACGCCCCTGTCAAATATAACACCACGCCTCGAAGCAATAGCAGTGTGTACGTTTGCGCAGCCCGCGCGGTAGCTTTTCATCAGTGCCTGCAGCACTAGCGGCGACGCGGCAGCTGCATCTGCATCATGGCTGCTGTGCCTCCGGGCGGCTGGGGCGTGAACCTGCCTCTACAGGAGGGCAACGAGGAGCAGGAGCAGACCCCTACCACTGAGGACCGCAGCAGCGCCAACACCGATGGCGACCCCCCTGCCATCTGGGTGGACGTCACGCTCACGAACCACAACGCGCCTGCATCGGGCAAACCGCAGCCTGCTTCTCCGCTGCCTCGGCTGACGCTTCCCCCTGCTCGGCGCAACCAAATCCATGGCATCGTGTGGGAGGTGAGCTCATGCGCGCAGCCGCTGTGCCCCTCCTGCCTGAACTCATGGGCCCTGCATGCAGCCCTGCATGGGCTGCCTGGGCATACCTCAGAGGCAAGCCTGCCTCGAGACTTCAACAGCCTGGCCCGGTTCATGCCTTCATCCTTGCCCGCTTCCCTACAGGTTGCAAGGCTATTCGGATTCCAAACCTTCAACAAGGCCCCCCTGCGGGATGGCGGCAACTTGGACAAGGTGCAGTGGACCCCCGCTGGCGCCTTCGTGGCGGCCGACCACCTGACGTCACTGCTGCTGCAAGGTGTACTGCGCCTGCGTGGGCCGCACCCTACGGCTGCCGGCGTTCTGCCTGAGGACACCGCCTTCATCCAGGCGGTGTTCCAGCTGCACAGCTCCATGTTCCATTCCTACGGCGCTGGCTGGTGAGAGGGCAGCGCTGTGCTGTCAGGCTGGCAAAATCCTGCACATGCTGTCAGATACACACTCCGGCCTTTTCGACTCATTGCATGGAATGCCACTTAACCCCAGATACGCTGACTGCCATCGCTCCCATTGCATGCCCCTCCCGACGCGCCAGGTGCCCCCTGGTGCGGCTACACCCTATCCCCAAGGCGCTCCTGGAGCGCCGCGACAAGGTGCCTGCCCTCAGCCCCGAGGCCTGCCACATGCTGCTGTGCGAGCTGGCGCTCTTCTTCCTCATCTGGACCGAGGCCGCCAACGTGCGCCACATGCCGGAGGCCATGTGGTTCCTGTGGTGGTGCTGTGCCCACACCGTCGCCTTCACCGAGCTGTGCTGCAGCAGTGGCATGCTGCACGTCCCAGCTGTTGGCCAGGGACCGGCGATTGACTCCGACCTGCGAGAGCAACGCGTGCGGTGCAGGAACGCGTATCAGGTGTGTGCGACGCAACCTTCCTGCATCCTGCTTCAGCTCTTGAGCGTAAATTGCTGACGGACCGTGTGGCAGCCCGCAAGCTGCTGGACAGACCGTTGGGATCCTGGCTCGCTGATCATTCCCACATGCGCCCGTGTTGCCTACTGCCTGGTCTCTCCAGGCTGCGATCACCGGCAGCCACCGCGAGGCGGGGTTTGACCCCTCCAAGCAGCTGCCGTCCGCCTGCTTCCCAGCCAACCGCCAACAACGCAGCGTACAGATGCCTGGCATGCTCGCAGCCGCAGACACGATTGCTGCGTACCTCGCGACTGAGGGTCGCATCCCGGTGTCAGACCTGGCGGTGGTGACGGAGCTGGCGCTGAACGGCGATGGCGGCTTCTGGATGGGCCACATCATCACGCCTATCTTCCTCCTGCTGGCTCAGGAGGTGAGCTGTGGTGCTTGTGTTCTCCGTGTAACCAATGTGTGCTGATGGAGGCATAAACAGGCTTACATTCGCACCTGCAAAAACCATTGCAATCTTTTCTTGAGCCTGTTTCCCGACCAATAACTCCCTCTGTGGCTGCCTCATCCCGTGTTTACTTGAGCAGATGGAGTCGCTGCACTTTGAAGAGCACTTCCACCGCCTGGGGTACGACGACGTGAACGAGTCCTTCTCCAACCACCGCATCGTGCACGCCGTGCTCAATTCCCTGGGTGTGCCGTCGTCGCAGCGTAAGGACGCCGTCACCAACTCGGCCTTCACGGCCATTGCCGTGTGGATCGGCAGCCCCCGCTGCTTGGCTCTGATGGGCAAGACATTCGGCGGTGCCTCGGAGCAGCAGCGCTGGCTCACCGAGGCCGCCACCGCCTGCAGCGGCGGCGCCCCAACCGAGCAGTGGTTCCTGCCTGCACGCGCCGCCGCCTTCTGGAGCGCTGAGCTGGCGACCAAGACGTTCCAGGAGCGCCGCTCCTGGCTGGCCATCTACAGAGCCTACTACCGCATCTTCCTCATTAACCTGGTAGCTTTCCATATTATGATGGCGCAGGTGAGGGGCCCGGGGTTGCAAGCAGATTGACCAACTTGGTTGCTGCAGCAGCTGGTGGGACCATCCTGGCTCCAGCGTTTCATGTTCGACGCACAGGATTGACCTTATACTGAAGGTAAGGAAACCTGTGATGTCCTCATGGCTTTCTTGTGCAGGCTCTTACCAACTCATGGGACTGGCAGCCCATCTCGACGGCGGTGCTGACGCACGCGGGTCTGCAGGCGCTTGAGCGCTACGCCAACTGGCACATCTCCAACACCAGCACCAGCAAGACGCAGAGCAAGGATAAGGCGCGCTTCGGCATCTCGCGCACCTGGCTGTTCTGGGGCAGGCACAGGCTGCCTGCCCCGAGTAAGCGTGATGCGGAGGACCCTGTTGCGGCTGACCTGATCCCCAGCGATTTCCGCGCCACCCGCCTGCTGCGCAAGGCATTTCACATTGAGGGCGCGCCCATATGGGGCATCTTTGGATTCATCGAGTGGGTCATCCTGTTCGCCGGCCTCGTGACCCTCTACGTGATGCAGGTGTGCGCAAAGCTCTATAACGGTTGGTAACACTGACAGTGTGCGGTTAAGTCAGGGCGGGCAACAGCCAGCCAGCAATTACTCGTGTCAGATTGCCATGGCAGCCCTGCGCTTATTTGGCACTGCTCTTTGCTTTGTCACCCTTGGCACTGACTTCTCCCTGTATTATCGCTCCCTGCTGCTCTTGCAGCTGTATGCTCCTGACTACTTCGACGTGGTCGTGACCCGCGACCAGCTTGCCTACGCATGGAAGTGGACTGCCCTTGGCTATGCCGGCCTCGCTGGCCTTCATTTTTTGCTCACCACCAGGCCAGGGTAAGCACTCGAGCCCTCTGCGTCGGCGACTGCGCGAGACACTGCACTGGTGATTGCTTGATTTCCAACTGTCAGCCCACTGCAGACCTGAAATTAGCTTTTGGCACCCCTTTACTAACCGATTGGCATGCTTGGCCCCTTGCCTTGGTACGCTTGCAGGTACTGTGTCAGCCTGTCCCACTCTCTGTACATGCCCGGCATTGTACGCGCCTCCTCCTGCCGCCCCGACCCCAACTGCTGGGTTGCCGGCAGCCTGTCTGTCAACTTTGGGAGCTGGCTGTGGCAGGTCATGACTTGGAGCATGATCTGGGCCGCCAAGTGGGCCTTTGAATTATTCCTGGTCGCTCGTCCCCTTGCTCGGGAGGTACGATCACCTTGCAAGCCGGAGTAGGGTTGCAAGCAGCGACCTTTTCCAGCTGTTGGTTGTTGAGCACTGGGCTGGTCCCTTATCATGATTCTTCCCTGTCGTGACCTTTTCATGCACCTTTCTATTTTCAATGCCAACAGATCCACAGCCTGCTGGAGTTCAACATCTGCGACACCTACCTGAACCGCAGTGGCATGTGCATTGATATCTCCTACCTGCTGGTCGTGGTGAGCATGTCGCCCTTCCTGTGCCTAGTGCTGACGGACGGCATGTTGGCGTACCACGCCTACCTCACCATCACCTGCCTATGCGCCTCCATCCTCCGACTCAACTACGCGTCGCTGCCCGAGTGGGACGAGTGCGTCCGCGAGTTTCACAGGGCACCTGCCAGGCAAGTGCGGTGCGGCATAGCATGCAGGGCGGATCAAGGTAGCATCGGTTGGGTGCTGTGTTGGTTATGAGGTGTGCGAGTGGTGGGGGGCATGCTGCCTGGTCAACAACCCTTTTTCCAGCTTACCATCTGGGTGAGTCACATGGTGCCTGCTCCTCGCGACCATGCTGATCTGGTGGCCACCTCCGTCCATGAGCGCAGGTGGTGGAACAAGTGCATGTCTGGCTGGGGAAGGGACGCCGCCAAGCACGACACCGACGTGCGCTACCAGCCCACCCGCCACGCCTCCCACTCTGGCACTGCCGGCGACGCCTCCGGCAGGCCTACCACTGCGTCGACTACCGCCGCAGCGGAGATGGCGCGCCTTGGTACCATCCGCCGCGCCATCACCCGTGGCGTGGCTGCTGACCTGGAGAAGACCGCCCAGTTTGAGGCCTTCTCGATGGCCTGGGATGCCCTGGTGAGCACAAGTGCAGCTGCCTTGCTCTCTGGCGTTGCTTTCCTGCACGCTGGCAAGGCTTGGAACACAGAGAGTGCAGCGTGTTCCCAGCGCCCTGGTGCTCAACCTGCTGTTCTGTTGAACCTGCTGTGTGCAGGTGAATGACCTGCGTGAGGGTGACCTGCTGACTGACAGCGAGACGCACAACTGCAGCTTTGCTCGCCTGCACCCCGAGGGCCACGGCTGGACTGAGTGGCCCGAGGCGGCTGTCTTCGTGGGCCCCGTCGTCCTGCCTGCCTTCTTCTTTGCCGGACAGGTAACTGCACAGCCCGCCACGCAGCTGTGCCCCTTTCACAGCAAGGCTTTTCCCTCGTCCGATGTGGCGCCTCCCTGCCGGGCGCTGAGTGTGCTGCTGGCCCCTTTCTTGTTTGTCGCACTCTTTTGCTTTCAGGTGCAACGCGTGGTGGACACCGGCCGCGTGACGGCAGTGCAGGGCGCGGTGCTGGAGCAGATGCGCAGTCTGGGCCTGCTGCTGGCTGTGGACCTGGGCTTGCTCTCGGGCGCTCAGGTAAGCCACCCTGAGGCTACTGAGTGATCAGCACATAATGCAAGCTGAGCATTGCTGAGATCAGCAGCAGCAGCAGCAGCAGCAGCAGCAGCAGCAGCAGTAACAGCAGCAAGCGAAGCACACCATTGCTGACAGGGCAATGGGTGACGTCTGCTGCGCCTTTGCTTCTTGTGTGCTGCCTAGGCGAGCGCCGTACAGGCCTGCCCCTTCATCGCCAAGCCCACGACCCACGAGCACTTGGAGGCACGCGCCAAGACGCTGCCTGCTGCCGAGAAGCTGGTGACGGCGCTGCTGAATGTGTCGCAGGGCAAGGCCACGCCTGCAGACGGTGCCAAGGCCTTCACTGATGCGCTGAGGACGGTGACTGAGGTGAGCAGGGTGCTGCGGCATGCACCCTTGTGACAACAGCAGCAGCAAGCAGCAGCAGCCTCTGAGGGCAGTTGTAAAAGGCAGCGGGGATTCCACACAGCAGCCCACGCAGGATGTGTCAAAGCTTGTATGCTCGTGGTGTTGTGCACTGTTGTGCAGGGTCTGGAGGTGGAGTGCCGCGCTGCCGGTGGTCTGTCCACCCACAATGAGAGCAGCTGGCGCAACAACATCAAAAGGCTGGGCCAGAAGTCTCAGAAGGCGGCGCTGGCCCTTGATGTGCTTCTGGAGCTGCAGCAAGCAGCAAGGAGCACGGGTGCGTGGGTCCTTGGTGTTGACTACTACCATAATCTGACCACTGCAACCATGCTCTTGACCACTGCAGGTCATGATACATAATACATATGGTGCCATTGGAGACATGGTGCAGCTGTTGTGCATGCGCTGTGATGCGACACAAGAAGGATGAAATCGCTGGCGCGCCAAATTGCTCACCAAACCTGCTTACCTGACACTGCAGGCGCCCTGACTGAGTGCCTGAAGCCCCTGGTACCTCCCAAGCCTGGCACGGGCATTGCGTCGCGCCCCCATGGCGTCCGCATGGGCCCTGGAGCGCCCCCCAGCTCCTCCCCTCTGGCAAGGGAGCTGGTGCAGGTGCTGCACGCCATGCTGACCGTGCCCAGCACGGCCACATGCCCTGGCAACAGTGAGGCTCAGCGCATCATCTCCACCTTCCTGAACTCCCTGTCGCTTGGCAGGTAAGAGCTATTGAAGCGTGTGTGTATGCGGAAAAGCAACTTGTATGGGCGCGATACCCTCTTAAATGTCCCTGCAGCCAGCTGCAACCCAGACTGGAACCCAGACTGGAACCTCCTTGCAAACGTGTTTGTTGCATGTCTTGTTGCGGTGCAGCCTGGCCAAAGCGCCTTCCCTGACCGAGACCCGTAGCCTGACCACGCTGACGCCGCTGTACGGCGAGGATGTGATGTACTGCCTGGAGGCTGAGGAAGCTGCCAAGAACCTGAAGCTGGGCGGCTCTGACCCGGCGGCTGCAGCCCGCGGCATGACTGACCTGCTGACGCCCCCTGGCCAGGGTAACAGCTCATGGGAGCAGCAGGGCGCGGTGACGCTGCTCACGTACCTGCGCGGCGTGTACCCGTCGGATTGGGACAACTTCCGCGAGCGCATCGCGCGCTTGGCCCTGGCGGCGGCCGATGCTGCGACCAAGACTGCCAACGGCGATGGCGAGCCCAACTCCCAAGTGCCTGCTGGCGTGAAGCCCGAGCGCATCAAGGCACACCTCAAGCGCGGCTTCAGGGCCATCCATGATTACGACTTCCGTGCGGGCGGCGTGCTCGCGCCTTGGGCGCTGGAGCTGCAGCTTTGGGCGTCCTTCCGCGCTCAGGTAAGCCGCACAGCACATACAGGGGTTATTGAGGTACAGTCGCGCTATGCTCTCTGCAATCAGGCAGTGCTACCTGTCCAGTCCCCTGCAAACCGCTGCTGGTCACGTCATGTTGCTCATCGCCTGCCTGCACGGTACCTGCTGCCTGCTCCTCCCAGGTGCTGGCAAGGACAGCCCGCGGTATGGTGTGCTGCGACCGCGCCATCAAAGTGCTCACTCAGCTGGAGCACCCGCGACCAGTGGGCATGTCCTCGCAGGACTACCAGGCCTGGGTGCAGCAGATGAGCGAGACCAAGTACAACTACCTGGTGGCAGCACAGGTGCGATGATGGTAGCTGGCCTTACCAGCACTCCTTCAGTGACGCACTTGTTTGCGCCAGTTTGCAGCCTACTTGCCGGACTTGTCCGAGTCTGAAGCTTGGGTACACAGTCGTGCATAATCTGGTGTGCATCGACGCCCATGCCTTCCATCTGCACCTGGACGTCCCGTGCAGGCGTATGGTAAGCAGCGTGCTTCCTCTGACCTCAAGGACCGCTGGCAAGCGCACTGCATCGAGGTGCTGCTGGGCAAGTACAGCGCCATGCGCGTCGCCTACCTGGACGTCACCTCCGCAAGCGTGCTCATCCGCGCGGCGCGCGACGGTAGCGGCGGCATCGAGGAGGTGTACCGTGTGCGCCTGCCGACCAACCCCTACAATGGCGGCCGCGGTGTCGTGGTTGGCGAGGGCAAGCCCGAGAACCAGAACCACGCCAACATCTTTGCATTTGGCGAGGCGCTGCAGACCGTCGACATGAACCAGGACGGCTGCCTGGCTGAGGCCCTCAAGACCCGCAACCTTCTGGCGGTGAGGCCCTACATTGTAGCTCCATTGGCTGGCTGGACGGCAACCCCGCTGCATTGCCACATGCCACATGACAGATGCAGGGCAGTGGTATTATTGCAGCGCCACCATGGCCATTGCAATGGCAGATTTGTCCCACAAGTGCTTTTGGTCTCACAAGTGTACTTGGCCCCTCCCCCTAATGTTGCGCTCTGCAGGAGCTGTCGCCCGTGCACCTGTCCAAGGACGTGTGGAGCGGATCCCGCTCCAGCAGGAACCGCCCCGCCAACAGGGCCCCCACGGCCCTGGAAGTGCTGCGCGGCCTTCGCAGCGCGCGCCTGAACGGCCCAACTCCAACGGCCATCTGCGGCTTCAAGGAGTGGATCTTCAGCCACAAGGCCGGTGCGCTGGCGTCGTTCGCTGCATCCACGGAGTATGCGTTTGCCACCATCATCCAGAGCGACATGGCCAGGGGCAACGTGCGTCTGCACTACGGCCACCCCGATGTGTTTGACAAGCTGCACTGCATGACGAGGGTGCGTACCTTGAAAAGCTCGAGCTACGTACATTACATCAGCCACAGCCACATACATGTAGCCAGTGCCAGCGTGTCCAGCGCAGCAGCCACAACCACCGACAGTCTGCCTTGCTGACAATGCACGCACCACTGCCATCTTGCCCTGCCTTCCCACAGGGTGGTGTGTCCAAGGCGACACGTGGCCTGCACGTGTCTGAGGACGTGCTGGGAGGCCTGAACCACGTGCTGCGTGGCGGCAAGGTCAAGTACACAGAGGCCATCAGCTGCGGCAAGGGACGTGATATGGGTTTCAACTCCGTGCTCCAGTTCGAGCTCAAGATCAGCAGCGGCAACGGCGAGGTAAGCACAGATGCAATGATGACCTGCAACGCTGCTCACATTGACATACTGTGTGTCTGTGACCTGTGGCTGAGCATTGTGCCCTTTGATCATCACCTCAACAAATGTGCACTTGCCACTCACGTATTCATCTGCCACTGCGTGGCACGGCTCTTAGGTGATGCTGACGCGCGATCTGGCGCGCCTGGCGCCCCGCATGGACCTGTGGCGCCTGCTGCACTTCTACCACTCCGGCCTCGGCTACTTTGTGACCGCCCGCATGATGATGCTGGGCATCTACTGCCAGGTGCGCTGCGAGCCGTACTGCACGGTACTGTCTACCTGTACAGGCTGCACACTATCCTGCAATGCAGACGTCACGTTGTCCCGTCTTTCAGTCTGACTCATACGTCCCGTGCATGGTCTTATCCGCTGAAGGCTCTGGCGCTGGCTGCTGTGTCCCTGGCTGGCCACGCGCTGGTCAACACCAACATTCAGCTGACCATTCAGATTGGTGAGTTGCAGCGCACCTGATTCCCTCGCCCGCCACAGGCCATGCTCACACAGCCTGCGCTCTGATGGGGCTCCCTGCTTGCAAGGCAACTGACCCTGCCCATGTCCCTGCCTCGCATACACTTGTCTGTCACAGGTCTGGTCAGCAGCCTGCCATACATTGCTCAGCTCATCTTTGAGACTGGCATCTTCAATGCAACGCTCGTGTTCTTCAAGCAGCTCATTGCTGGTGTGGTGGCCTTCACCATCTTCCGCATGCAGGTATGAAACGCAGACTGCACGCCAGCCAGGCAGCCTCTGCTGTCAGGTGTGCCTGGCAGGCTTGGCATGTGAACGCCGCCTTGGTCCTGGCCCCAACCCTGACACTGCGCACCAACTTATCCGCCGCGAATTGACTTGCAGACGACCGCCTACTACTTCACAACCGACATCATGTACGGCGGTGCCTCCTACATCCAGACCGGCCGCGGCTTCTCCTACAGGCCCAGCTCCTTCGTGCAGCTGTATGCCTCATTTGGACGCAGGTAGGCAAACAAGACTAGCTGCACGCACTCGCATTATAGACCGTCTGCTGTTGCTACCCTGCTGCAAGCAAAGGTCTGTGGCCTGACACCAGTTTTTTGCTGTGTTGTCCTGCAGCCACATCTTCCTTGGTTTCGAGCTTGGCCTGTTGGGTGTCGTCATTGCGGCCTGTGGCACAGCTGGCGGCAATTACGGCGCCCTGACTTGGGGCATCTGGTTGGTGGCTGCTTCTCTGATGGTTGCGCCCATCTGGTTCAACCCCCTGACCTTCAACATGGACAATGTCGCCAAGGACTGGGTGCAGTGGAAGCAATGGCTGCAGGGCGAGAAGGACCCCGAGGTGCAGAGCAGCTGGAGCACTTGGAACAGGTGCGGTACAGCACTGGTACCTGCACGGTTGCAAAAACTTACACCACCACAGCTCATTTCAAGTGCCTCAACATCCTCATACCGATGCTCACCTTGCTGCCCTGCATGTGCGCTTGCTTGTTTGCGCAGGAAGCAGCTGGCCAAGTTCCGTGACGATGCTGGCCAACAAGAGGGCCATTGGCAGGTAAGGGCAGGACAACGATGTTGAGGGGTAGAGGGGTGAGGGGCTTGTGCCTGCTCCACATTTCCTCATTTTCTCCACACAAATGTTGCTCTCATCCAGGTTGCGCTCATGGGCGTCGCCATTGACTCTGTCCCCAAGCTCATCCTCGGCTTCATTGCTGCGACACGATTGACTTCCGACACTTCGGTCTACCTGCTGCTCACCATGGCGCTGTGGGTACTGGTGTGGATGCTGCTCTGGCTCCGCAACGTGCTGCTGGACACCGTCCGGCTCAAGACCTGGGCACGCATGCGCACCTTCCTGGCCATCACCGCCATCGCCCTGCCTATCGCTTTCGTCGTGGTGAGTGCTTGTCTGTATGCAAAGCCCCAGGGCACCCTGCTGCATATGGTGTGATTAGTATGTACTTGTTCTGGCAGCGCTGTGGTCTGATGGGGCTCTGTTGTCTGTTCTGGCCGCAGGTTGTGACCAGGCTGTACAGCGACGGCGCCAACCACCTTTTCCTGACACTCTACGTCCACCTGTGAGTAGCCTCATCACAATCTGCAGTGCATTACCTGAGCCGCCACCGTCAGCTGTCAGTGGAATCCCCAGTCAGCTAAGCAGCATTCCTGGGTAGCCACCTTGTCACCATTTCTGAAGCTCACCGCCTGCTCCCTCTATTCCCTTGTTGCCGCAGAATGACTCTGCTCGCCCTGCATGGAGCGGCCATCCACCTGTGCAGCGGCCTGTCCTCCCTGGGCGCCCTTGTGAACGATGGGCTGTGGTTGCTGGACTGCGTGTCCGGCACCCTGCTGCTGTCCGTTGTGGCGCTGCTGTCCATCGGCGGCCTGTTTGAGAAGCTGCAGGCGGTGCTGCTGTTCAACCGCAACTTCGCCCGCAGCATCAAGGACAGCAAGACTTCACGCCTCTTTGCGCAGTGGAAGCCCTCCACCCAGGGCAACGGCCCCGACGACAAGGGGCAGGATGAGCGGACGAGCCAGCAGCTCAAGGAGGCAGCAAGCGTGGTCGGCGCTCAGGCCGCCGCCGCGCAAGCGCCCACCCTGCGCAACAACGCATTCACCCTGCTCACACAGGGCACGCTGCGGCTCAAGGGCCTCATCCGTGGCGCGCACTCGTCACGCCCACAAACTCCTACGCACGCCGACAACAACCGCGGCTCCATTGACCCCTCGTCCCCCGCAGGGCCGGGACCCGCACACATTCCCAGCGACCTGCCCCTGACGGCAGGGTTGCTACCCGGCCAGACGCCCCCTGCCGGTAGCCCCCTGACCTCGCTCGCGTCGTCGATGCGGGCATCCATCCGCAGGGCCAGCAGGTACGCCCCCCCTCCCACTGGCGAAATTACACCGATGGTGACAAGCAGGCTCGCCACCAGCACGAGCCTTGGCATGGAGCTGCCTAGGCCGCGCTGGGAGGAGGCCAGCAAGAACTTCGGCGACCGCCGCCAGCTGTGAGCAGTTTCAACGATTTGCCTTTTTCTTACGTGATTTTGGGTTGTTCCCAATGTGATACCGGCGCCAACGATGTTCGTAATTGTGAGCTCCACCAGTTTTCGTTCATCCCATCATGCTTCATACCTGCACCCCTTGCATACAATCACACACATTACACGGATTGTTGGCCATTTGAGATTATTGCCTGTGTGACACATTCTTAGGTGTCGTGTGACCTTGCAACCTGTGACAACATGATCTTTTTCTGAGCGTGACTGTGATTGCACAACCATTGCGCTACGAACCTTTGTAAAAACTCAATGCCCTGCCTTAGGTCATGCAACATCTTGAATGGCAACTAGCAGCAGATCACAACCTCTCCCCTTCAATACAACTGTCATTCAACATTCAACATGCACCCCTCACAGCATCCGCAGCTTGAGCAGCAACGCTATCATAAGCACGACGTCAAAGAGGAACAGGCCAAAGCCCATGGGCACCACCAGCTGTGTGCAGTCCTGCGCGCTCCAGTGCAGCAGCCCTTGTGGCACGAAGAATGTCGCAGCAATGAGGATGCCCACTCGGTTGAGGGTGGACTGCACGTTCGTGCGCGAGGGGTTGGGGATCTGCAACATGCACACACACAGCAGCAGCATGCGAGTTCTGTTGTGCACACACACAGCAGCAGAATGCCACTCAATCACTTGATAACAACAACACTTCCAGCGGCTTCCACCAAGGTCATAAAGTGCAACCATGTGAACAAACTTATGCCCCAGCTGCAAATTTGCTGACCTCATAGCCAGCGTTGGGGAAGAACAAGGCAAGGCCCCAGTTGTAGACTGGGTACAGCAGCTGCTCCACCTTGAGAAAGGGGCGCATGGCATAGCCCAGAGCTAAGCCACCAGCGCCTCGGAAAGCGTCCCCTGATGCAGCCACCAGCAATGGCAAGATCGCCCATCGTGACACGGTGCAGACATGAGGAGCCGCAAGGAGAGCAGCTTGCAGCAACTTGCGCTTGGGCATTGTACCCTTTCGGTAAAAAAAAACCTAGGCCTGCTAGGTTGGCCTAGGTTGCCTAGCGCATGCAACATGCCCTGCCCTCACCTGCGTCCCAGCCGCCCAACAACTCTGCGGTGTAGAACATGGTGCCGACTGTGATGAGCTGCAGGGACACAAGGCAACAGGCATGCAAATCATGCCGAGGTACTGTCACGATCTGGACCCTTCACGACCATCTGCGCGCTGTCACACAGTCTGCTGGCAATAATTACGCTCTGCCAGCTAATGACATTGCACCTGCATGAAAAGTGTGATCCTGACCAGGTCCAGGAAAAAGTCCAAAGGCTCTTCTTCTACGCCAAGAGGGCTCAGGACTTGGCCCAGTTGCTCGTCAGCCAGTTTCCGCGCCCAGTCTCCACTCTCCAGGTCTTTGAGCTGTACGGTGTCTAGCATGCGTGCCTGCACATGAAGTGCGTCATCATAATGGCTGTATGAAGCACTTGGTGCAAGCGTAATCTTGTGAGGGCATGGTCGCCGCGCAGCTGTGAAAGGAGCCCCTACCTCTTCGACACCCAGACTCTTCTTTGCATCTGTCTTGAGCTGCTCCCATAGCACTGAAAGGTACTCGTCTGTGTCCAAGCCTGATGTGGCCGGAGCCAACAGCTTGGAGGGGTCTGGAGACGCGCTGCGTGGGCACGGAGGTGGCGGCAAGTAACTTATCTTGACCACCTGCGACACCTGTGCTGCTGCTTGCTGCTCCATGCTCATGCCGGCATGCCCTTAGCACAATCATGCACACCGGCAACAAGCACCCATGCTGGTGCCAACCTGCTGGGCTCTGCCTTTGGTTCCACGCTGCCTTTGCTGGTGGACGCGCCATCGTCGTTCGCCGCCTGCAGAAGGTGGAGCGCGGGCCTTCGGCTGCTGCTTGCACAAGGCCAGAATGACCGTGACGTTCGGCTCCTGTTGGTTCCGACGATCGCTCGGTGGGCACCAGAAGTGCTTGCCACTGCACACAGTCGCGTCATGTTGCGGTCCCAGCAGCAAGGCGTAGGCAAGCGCAAGGGACAGCGCAGTGGGTGGTCTCGACCCTCGGAAAGTGGCAACACTAAATCATGGGTCAAGCTGAAACCATGTTTTACAACATGAACCGTACTGTCACCGCATACATGTAATTT
Organism: Chlamydomonas urium; assembly: GCA_039880955.1. Classification (NCBI taxonomy): domain Eukaryota; kingdom Viridiplantae; phylum Chlorophyta; class Chlorophyceae; order Chlamydomonadales; family Chlamydomonadaceae; genus Chlamydomonas; species Chlamydomonas urium. The sequence continues at coordinate 45,716 of JAWZTI010000081.1, read as the reverse complement.
GTCAGTGATGCAGGGGAGAGCTTGCTGACAGTGCATTTGCACACCATGCATGCAGCAGCTGGGTGGAACGTGCACTCCACCTCTAGTGAGATCTTGTCACCTAAACCTGTGCATGCTGCGTGATATCAACCACCAAGGACGAGGCTCGTACATAGGCATGCCACTGATTACTTGTGATGTGCACTGCACCCGTGCCCTTCAACGCTTAGATCTTGTGGCTGACCAGGCGGTGCAATACTTTGACGCGAATGCCGTTCATGTCGCCCTGGGTGAAGTCAAATGGCTTGCCCAGCCCCAGCCGGTCCGCGAACCTGCAAGACATGACCACACAAGAAATCGGATGATATGCCACCAGCATGAGCTACTGGGGGCCACACATACTGGCAACTGAAAGCGAGCATGGCGATCTAGATCCGTTAAGGCGACTGAGACCAACACCAGGAGACACCTCTTCTGCTGGCATGCTATCAAGCCCAGCAGCAGCGCAGCGCCCGGACTCAACTTGCCAATAACCTGTCTACACCTGCACATGCCCTTTCCAGCCATCAAGGCGCACAACACCCCCAGAAGCGCCTAGTCCCGGCCCCAAGCCAGTACGGAACAGCTCTATCAGCTCCCCTACACCAACAAGCGCACTAATTACACCCACATGATACTGAAGACGCCACAGTCGCATCCGTTGCGCTGGCGCGGCACAGTCCCAGGGTTGAACTTGCGTTGCCAGGTGCTGGTGTCCAGCATCCTGCCCCCACACTTGTCCCGCGCCTCGTCCTGCATGTACTGCGCCAAGTGGTCCAGCAGCTGCGCGTCGATGCCCTGCGCAGGCAAGGCGGGTAAGGGGAGCGTGTCTAGTGTGAAGTGGGCATATCAGGACGTCGCAGGCTGAAGCGCTGAAATGCTTTCAGGTTGAATCATCTGCACGCTCAAAGGCAGTCTTTGACAACTCAGGCCAAGACCCAAAGGAAGGATTCAAACAGCGCTCGCAGACTGATACCCAAAGCTGTAAGTGCTACCAGCATAACAACGTTAGCATGGCCCATAGCCAGCGGTTTCTACGTATATTTGTGCTGATGCAATGCCCCTTGCTGCTTAGCAGGCACGCACCCCCATGGAGTCGTAGTAGACGAATTCCTCGTTCTGCACGTCGATGACGCAGCAGGTCCAGTGCACGTTGCGGCAGTTGACAGGAATGATGATGCGGTCCACATCCAGCAGGTTGGGGGAAGCCTGGCACACGACGCGGTGCGTTGGCAAAAGGCGGAGAGGCACGGCGTGGGCAAGCAGGCGAGATGTGCAGGACTGTGATGACATGGCACAATTGCGCCAACACAAGTAGCCAGCAACCCTGCTCAGGCAATCCTGCTGATCCGCTTGGGTCAACCCAAAATACTAACCTGGCCTGCGGCTTGCAGCCTCTTGAGCGTCGTCCAGCGCTGCACCGCCTTGTAGTTGTACTTCGTGGTGTCGCGGTACAGTTTGGCGAGGAAGAAGCTGTTGAAGAAGTGGCAGCGAGGGGCGTTGGCCGCAGGTCGTGACCGCAGCGCCGTGTCCCGCTCCTGCGCAGTGTCATTTTGCGTCGAAGCGTGGAGGGCGGCAGCAGATGGGCGGCAGAGGGGCAGACCCCATCACACGCCATTGCCTGAGCACTGCTGCGCATTTGCGGTAACCTTGGCCTGCAGCACTGCCTCCCTCCTTTCCCCCCGCGATCCTCGATCCAAGTACCATCCCCACAGCACCACTCCTCGCAGACAAGCTGCCACCTGACAACGACACTGGGTCGAGCATACCTGTAGAAGCACCATGTACATGTTGATGGCCTCGTCGTTGAGCCAGGTGCCGGGGGCCATGCAGTGCAGCTTGTCCCTGCTGATCTCGTAGTTCTTGTAGTTGATCAGCAGCTCTGCCTTGTTGGCGCCCTTCTTGAACACCAGGTCCCATGTAGCCTGCTCCTCGTCGGTCACCTCGCTAATTGTAGTCAACAATGGGCGGGGTAACAGGGTGGGTCGAGGTGGGCACAATGATCAGAGGTCAGCGCAGAGGACAATCAGTCCAAAGCAAACATGCCCCATCCTGACCACCTGCCTGCTTTCCGTACCAACAGGCTGTGAATGGCATGCCCGACTACCATGCGCGCCGCACCCCCCTCAATCGTGCAGCCAATGACCAGTGACTCACAACGCTGCACCTTCCTCTCTTTCCTCCTCCTCCTCTTCGTATTCCTCCTCCTCTTCCTCTTCCTCGTGCTCTTCTTCTTCGTACTCCTCCTCCACATGCAGATGCTTCAGTCGCTGCTGCTCCTGCTGCACCGTATCCACAGCCGATGCCTGCACAAATCAACACGTAGAGCGGCCAACGGTGCACCGGCGAGTCAGCTGCGGGAATGAGATGCCAGAGCAACCTACACCTTGCTTGGGCTACCATGTTGCACAGCAGCACAGCAACATATGTGTACCCATTGAGCAATGCTGTGCCCGAGTCCTTGATTTACATGAGACGGGTCAACATTGCAACGCAGCACGCTAAAACACGCGCAGTGTTGCTTTGCATCGCCATGCCTGCGCGATGCTGTCACCCCCGCCACATAGCTCACCAGCAAGGTGCATGCAGCCAATCCGCACTGTAAAACCCATCAGGCCAGCACCTCCTGTGCAAGAACACCTCACCTCATCATCGCTGTCCAAAATCTCCACAACATCGTCATCCTCTACAGGTTTCGCCTTAGGCTTGGGCTCCGCTGCCCTGCCTGCAGGCCTTCTTGCCGCTGCCGCCGCAACCGCTGCCGCTGCCGCCCGCTGCTGCTGCAGCTTTTGTGGCCCCTGCTCTGCACGCTCCTTCTCCCGCTGTGCCTGCGCCCGTACCGCGTTCCGCCTGTCCTGCAGGTCAAACTTGACTGACTCTGCCTCTTGCTGGTACGCCTTGCCCTGCTGCAACGCCGCCTGTAGGTTGCCTTGTTGGTCTGCCGGGAGCGATGTGGGCCTGCTCAGCTGCGATGCAAACTGCGCAACAATCTCCCGGGTGTTCGCCTGCCCCTGGATGCCCAGAGCTTGCCGCCGTTTGCCAGCCTGCAAACACAAGCAGCCGATGTGCAGATTTGGTGGAGAAAAGTGACCCTGACCAGCCCCTCTGACCTGCTACCTTTCACTTTGCCTCAAACCCTTCCTCCCCCTCTCCTCGCTTGTCGATCGCCTTGCAACTTCCCCCACCCCTTGCACCCACACAGTCTGCAACACCCCCCGAGGAGGCTAGTCAGCCCTGAATCCTCCACACCCATGCTGCTTCGTGCACAGCTGTCCCTCACCTCTTTTGCTCTCGCCATCAGGTCATCCACATCAGACGTCTGCAGCAACAGCTCCATAAGCCCCTGTGGCCGGTAGTCTCGCTGCAGCGGCCGCGTCCGCAATCCCTGCACAAGACACAAGGCCAGAGCAGCAGCCTTGAGGACTCTACAGCGCACAGTGCAATAGCACGGCCACGTACCAAAATGCAGGCCTGCTTGTTGCTTGTTCATATGAACAGGCACAAGCTACACGGAAGCACTTACTCCTGCATCCTGCAACAGCTTGCTGTACTCCCTGAGGCCTGGGTCCCTGATGTGTCTGGCACCGAATCCCTGGGCAGACATTGCAAGCAAGTAATTGTCAATGATGTGCGGTTGAGCAAGCAACGCATAAGCCGTTGGCTCATCCTGCTCAAGGGCTTGAATGATGCACGTCACACGTACAATACGTGCAGGCTCCAGGCTGGGCAAGCCGTGCAATGTGCATGCCACCTGCCTGGTTGCGGTTCCGCAGTACGTCGATTGAGCGCTGGCTGGTGCCCGCCAGTGACGCCTCGGCTGCCATGCCGCCGCGAGGGCTTGGCTGCGCTGATGCTAGCATGGGCGTGCCAAAAGGTACGGCCAGGTGCCTAGAGGCATACGGTGTCCGGCTTCTTTGCAGAGCCTCTAGCTGTGGCCTGAAGTACTGTGCGGGCGCAGGCCGGTGCCAGCCTTTCTGCTGCTGTTGCTGCTCTGGCCGAGCGCTAGCTGGCAGGGCTGGGGTGTCAAAGGCGAAGTTGAGTGCCTGAGGCTTCACCGCTGAATCATCCTGGTTGCGGGGCTGCAGGTGACCCCAAGCAAGCTCTGGGGTACGATGCTCATCTGCACATGGCTGTGCATTAGCGTCCTGTGATGTGTTTGACACCTTGAACTCCCTGAACAGCTCTGTCAAGTTGGACTGCTCCATCCGTGGCCGCTTTAGCTGCTGACCATCCTCGCGCTGCTGCTCCTGCCGCTGGGAATCGGTCGCTACCGGCTGCGATGCACCACCTGCTGCATGCGCTGGCTCGTCTGCAAAGCTCGCGTGCTGAAACGCATCCTCATGCTTGCGTTTCTCCGAAACTGGGCTGCTTTGATCAAGTCGCTGGCGGAAAAACTGAGGAGTTGCATTGGCAACCCAGTGAAAGAAGCGTCCAAAGACGTTGCGGCCCGGCGTGGTGCTGCCAGGGGCCTCCGCTGGGCTCATGCTGGGCCCCTGACATGCCAAGGGCAGCCCAGTTTTGAAAATAGCTTTGTCAGTGTGGGAGGTGTGGCGTAAAATCACGGTGCCCTCACACTTAGCTCAGCCCACCACCAGGCCACCAGCTTCAAGCGATTGATTGAATAGATACACATGGATATCAAATGTTACATGAACTTGAGTCAGGACATTGTGAAACCAGCTCACAATCTTTGCTCTCACCTTGCGTCATGCATGGACACCTGCTGCAGTGCAGGCACATGGAGGTGATGAAAGCAGATGACTGGCAGAGCAACTTCTGCACTCTTGTAGCGCATGCTGCACCTGCACCTTGGGCCCCATGGCTCACTGCCCTGCAACTGGCGCTGAAAGTTGGCAAGACACTGGTTCACAGTTTTCTCGTTGCAGCTTGCACATGCGACCTATGAAGCATGTTACAGTCCATGGGGGCCCAAACTGGCCCTTCATTGATTGACATCCTGTCTCTTTCTTCCATCGCCCCGGTCAGTGCTGACTTTCCCAGCACACGCGCGTCCCTTGCCCCCTGCTGCAGCAAGCACTGACTTGCACCTTCTCCCTCAGCGCTTAAACCCTGCCACGCTTCCTGCGCTATTTTGCATGCCCTTTTCACAGACGTTTGCTCCTTCCGCAGGGACTGAGATGGGTCAACTCTTCCTTTCTCGCCCTTCAGCGGTCCTGGTGGTGTATGTTGACGTAGCTTTGCCTGTGCCACCTGCGTGTCCTCAAGGCTGCCAGCTAGTTGCCTGCGTATGCGTATCCGACCGCATGGGCATGCTCAACCTGCGCGGGTTGTGACGGTGCCATGACGGTCGTGTACGCAGGTCTTCTATGCTGTTCTAAGCTTGATGGCACACGGGATATAGTTGCGGGTTGCTGAGGTGTGGAACAGATCACTGCTGAGCTGAGAGTGGGGGCTGAGCTGAGCAGTGCACAGCACCGGGTGCTGCTGCCAGTGCTGTTGCCAGCACAGTTTTAAGTTCCTAATGCAAATGTGGGTGCTGTCCAGCAATGCAAGTGAGCAGGAGAGGCAAAGCGTTGCCGAAGCAGTACACATCATGAAGGCGGATGTGCTGGTACAGGACGACTGCGCATGTCGTGCCCATCTGTTGTCTCCTTCATGACTAGATGCTCATCAACAACACACCACAGGCAGGGAGGGTGCGAGCTGGCACAATCAACCAAGTGTGGGCTTGTGGACGTGGACGATGTGGGGTTATGGTATGACGTGGGTTTGTCACTCTCCAGGTGCGTTACGGCACCCAAGACCTCATATCCAGTAACAACTTAGATACAAATGTTCTCTTTGTGAAAGCCAGGCATGGCCATTGTTGCTTAGAGACTCAGATCAGTGGCAGGCCTCACAGCCTGACCCGCAACATCAGCCGGGATGGCGCTGTCCACGGCCCTGGCACAGCACAGGAAGAAGCTGGCGAGTGCCAGCCCTGTGTTGGCGCTGCAGGGTTGCGCTGGAGTCACTCACACCCTGTCGACCTCGCCAGCAGCGCTTGGATCCGAGGGCGGGAACCAGGCTGTCGCGGCCTGCTTGGGGCACGAGCTCAGGGTGCGGTGCATGCACGTGCTGATATCAGCGAGGGGCAGGCTGCTGTGGAATGTTGATGGCACTGCATGCTGGCCGCATGCAGGAGGTGGTTGAGGAAGCATGCCGATGGCTACTGGCAGCATGTGAGTACACACAGCAAAGACTGCAAGGCGGAAAGGAATCTGTGGCAAACGTACCCCAAGTGCTGCACCCGGAGCGGTTGCAGGGTTGGTTCACTAACATCCTGCTCAACTGTTTCGCTGACAGCTGTCTCCTGGGCCCAGACACAAGACCTGCTTCTGGGCGCCTTGGCAGCCAGTGGTGAGGAGAGGAGCGCTTGCCAGGTCCAGCACTCTGCTGAGCGTAGCGCAGCACTCAGCAAGCGGGGAAGTTGCGAAATCCGCATCCTGCTGGCCCATGCTGCAGGCCCCAGGAGCAGTGCTGTATTGGCGCAGGCTCTATGCCAGGCGTACTGCAATCACGCCCTTGCGCCAGGTGATGGAAGCAGTTGCCTGTTTGCCCAGAGACGCAACCTGGCCTGCAACACGGCTACCCTAAGCAGTGGCGTTGACACAACTCTTATGCGTTTGCAGGGACTGCGGGTGGCCAACCCGCCGCCTGGGCGCAGCATCCGCTCAGCTCCGCCCTGCTGCTGAACTCAGCCATCGGATCACAGCTGCTGTCCAGCTGCTGCAGTACGCTGTACAACGAAGCAGCCTGCACAGGCAGCAGGGGCGTCCTTTCACCTAGGGCAGCACAGCTGTGGTCGAGCCTAGAGCCATTCTTCCTGTTTGTGCTGTTGCAGGCAAGAACGGATGACAATTATACGGATGACAGAGTACAACGGTGGCACAGCAACCGGCATTGCAAAACCTTCCCTTGGCCCCAGACCTTGTACAGTGGCTCCTGCTGCTGCTTCTCTTGTCCATGTTGTGCAGAAAGGTGTGCCGCTGTCACGCTTGCCATCTGCGTCGGCTGCGTCATACAGCGCCTCCACCGCCTCTTTGCTTTCAACCACAGCCCCGGCCGCCGGCACCTGGGCACTGCTGCCTGAGCTGCTGCAGCAGCAGCTGGTGCGGCTGGCATGCCGCAGCCCACCTCTGGCGCTGCCTGTGACACGGCTGCTGATCCAGGCCCTCACCTGCAGCCCACTGTCGAGCGACACCGAGAGGTAACAAACGCTGCAAACAGCTACATACAGCAATTGAATCGCTGCTCAACTCTGCCACGTAATCAAGAGAGTATGACAGATTGTGCTTCTTGTGTCAGCAATCAAAGTCACAATGTGAATGCATGCTCTTGCTGACCCCCCCTGCATCGTTATCTGCAGGGCGCGTGCGCTGCAAAGTGTGGATGCTGTGATGGACTTGGTTGAAACCTTAGTTTCAGCGCTGACGCAGCAGCAGCATGTGGGCCTTGCAGCCCTGGCGCCTCATGCATACAGAGCACTGCTGCTGCTCGCGCACGAGCTGAGGGCAGTCAGCGGGGACAGCCTGGCCGTTATCTTGAGAGCACTGCAGCGCCTATATCAGCTGACGGGCCAGCTGCAACTGGCGCCCAAGGCGCAGCAAGCAGTGCAGGCGCAGGGAGTGTGGGCTGCTGATGTCAGGCACCAGACGTCATGCCTGGCGCTGCTGCTTCAAGGAGCCACCGCACAGGTGAGCAGCTGCACGTCATGTGGTCCTGCCATGTGAGTGCTCACATGTGATCACCTGATGACGGCAGCGGCACTGGCGACTGACGCCCTGTGTCTGCTTCTGCTGCTCAGAGTCATCCCATTTCCTGCACTCAGCTTGCTCTTTGCTCCTTGCTGCCTGCCCCCTGCTCCCAAACTCCTTGCTCTTCGCACCATGCTCCTTGCTGTCGAATCCTATCTCACAATCTAATGCTGCTGCTGCTGCTCCTGCTGCTGCCGCTGCTGCTGCTACTTGCTTGCGATCGATTGGCCGGTGCAGGAGCAGGAGCAGCTTCATGTCGTGCTGCATCAAGTGCTCGAGGAGCAACCTAATGAGACGCCGCACCTCGTGCCTGATTGCGCGCTGTCCCAGCTTCAGCTGCTGTGCTGCCTGGCCTACGGCACCTCGACCAAGGCAAGTGGCCCTCAGCTTGCCCTGAAAATCTCAAGCCACAGTGTCATTAGCCCTCACAGTCTGGTACAGTTACTGGATCTTCGCATGTGGTTCATAAAGGTCATTTTTCCTTTTGTTCCCGTGAAACAGTCTTTCATGTTGCCTGCAGGCAAAGCTATGGAGCTCTCACCTTCTTCGTGTGATGGAAGCTGGCCTGCAGTTCACAGCTTTGCCTACAAGTCCCACACTTTCCCACACCTGGGCGGCCACCTCGACGTGGCATGGCGACCTATGCCTGCTGCAGCAGGCTCGTGGCTTGCTGCAGTCAGCAGGCTACGCCTCACCCCAGGCACCCGAGTTTTCAGTCAACCTACCTAGTAGGGGTGAGGCCACACCTCAACCAATGAGGCGCTGGCTGCTGTCCCTTGCATGTCAGCTACACCTGCTTCGCACTTCCCAACAGTCAGGCGGGGACGCAGCGTCGAAGGGTGACCTGCCCGCGTCTGCCATGGGCGGTACTGCGCTGACCGTACCGCTGGCACCTTCTCGGGATCTTCTCCCAGGGAGGCAGGCACCAGAGCAGCCTGAGTTGGGTCCAGCCGCCGAGGCAGTACTGGCGGCAGCACTGCTGTGCCCTGACCCCGCCACGCGCACTGCGGCGGCGGCAGCTGCCCAGCAGCTGCTACAGTTGCGTCCGCTTGCGTCGCTCCGGCTGCTGCCGTTGTTGCTGCGCAGCAGCCGACGCTGCAGGTGAGCCAGCACCAGCAGCTAGGTGGTGGGTGCAGGGCACCAAAGGCTGCTGCGCAAAGACATTACTGCAAGATTAAAGAGTGTTGCGTGCTTCCTTATCTGGGCTCCTCTTTGTGCCACTCAAATTGCCTTCTTTTCTGCGCTTGTCTGACTTGAGCCGCACTATATTGCGCCTGCACCTGCGGCACCTGCGCAGCCACCCAGCTCCGCCACACGTAGCCCCTCGCCAGTGGCAGCTGCAGGAGGCAGCGGCTCAGCTGTCGCTGCTGCAGCTGCTCCCTGCCATGGCGCTGGACGCCTCCGTCGCTCCCCTGGCAGCGAGAGCGCTGGCGCCGCTGCAGTCGGAGGGCGCGCCGCTGCTGCTGCGCTGCCTTGCGTTGCGCCTGACAGTTCAGGGCTGGCTTCTTACAGGTGCGCTGCGTTACAGCCTCAACACAAGGCAAAGGAGGTTGATTGTGGCATACAAGACTATTTTAAGATACAAGACAGCCTCAGCCCGCGCTTGGTGCTCCTCTGCATGTCGTGCATCCAATGCAGGCCGCGGTTGGGCGCGGGTTGAGGCTGCCATCAACGGCTACGCCCCACAGGACCGAGCGGCCCTGCCACCTCTGCAGCTTCGAGTGACTCGTGCATCGCTCATCAGGTTGGTACCCAGAAGACTGCCATGCCCTTCAGCAGACACAAGTACTTGCCTTCTGCGCGCGGGATTCCTGATTATGTGCACACAATGAAAACTGCTCTTAGTCAACAGCACCATCATATGTTCAAGCTACTCCACAATTGCCTTTACGCAAAGGCATCATCCCGACAGCTGACAGCTCCTTGTCCCCTTCTGCTGTGGCGTTGTCCCCAACTGACCCCAACAGGTCCGTTGTCCAGCATGACCCCTTCAAGGGCCTGGAGCTGGTGTGTGCCCTGCAGGAGGCGGTGCTGGACCCATCGCCCTGTGTGTCGGCCCTAGGACTGCACGCGATGACGATTATGTGTGAGACAGATGTGCTGGACTTCTACAAGGCGTGGCAGGTGCGTCTGACACACAAGTGTGGGAGCATCAGAAAGAAGTATGGGAGTGAAAGACGAAAGTGTGGGAGCATATGAAGGTTCAGGGCATTGACAGCTGTGGCACCATCAAGAGAGGGACAACAGCACCTATAATACAACGGCAGCCACATTGCGGTTCAGTCCGCTTCTGCACGCAGCCCATTGATCTGCTCTTACTCAACCCTTTGACCCTGTCCTGTCAACACTCCATCAGGTGGTGCAGCGCCACTACCCTGCGCTGCCCTCGCACCCACTGCTGGCATCTGCGTGGGTGGGCTTGCTTGTGGGCGGGGCGCTGGACGCAGAGGCGTATCCAGACAGGGCACGCGCAGTGCTGCAGGCGCTGTGGGCCGCTACATGTCACCCTCAAGAGCAGGTGAGGCTTTATGACATGCAAGCAATCATCCTGTGCCCACCGCATGCACAAACGCTCGTTTTCCTTCTACCAAGGGAGCGAGGAAGCAGAGGCCATTACGGCCCCATGGCCACAACCCTGGATGCAGCAGCGGATTCGTTGGCACCTGTGTTGGTATGTGCAGAGAGTGTGGATCTGCCTGCGCTGGGATCCCTGCCTCTTCTTCACAGGCACCTGCAGATGCCCCACCTTGCGATAATGTCTGCAGCATGAAAATCACCGGGAATCTGCCTCTCATTCTGTATCAGCTATATTACAGATATTCAGCTGTTCTGTTGGCTGACGCCTGGACTGCTCTCAATCCTGCCTGTGCTCTGTCAGGTTCGGCGCGAGGCGTACCGCGCCCTGTCCGCGTATCCCTTGGAGCTGGTGGAGAAGCTGCAGCACGACGAGGGGGCAGACGAGGGCGAGCAAGAGGAGGCGGGTCAAGCCATGATTGAGGCAATCGATCTGGAAGGCTACGTCAGACCCTTGGCAGGTAGGCATCGGCAACAGGGAGGCCCCACCGGATCACGGTTGCATTAATACATTGGAAATGCCTTTCGCAGCTTGCTTGCACACCCGCCTAGCTTGCTGCGCATGCAATCATTGCCACACAATAGTTATCTTTTCCAAACCTGGTCACGCCCAAAAGGCAGCCCTTGCAATTTCTCAGGACCTCACTCATGCCTCCTGTCCCACTCTCCCATCCAACCAACTGGGCCTGTGCTTCTCAGGAACAGCTGGGGGAGGTGCAGGCGCTGCGGTACCCGCAGAGGCAGGGGTGTTGGCCCTGCAGGCAGCTGAAGGGCTTGCGTGCCTCGCGCTGCAGCACGAGCACGACAACCGGCGCAGGTTCCTTGCAGCTGCCGCAACGGCGGCGCCAACGCAAGGCAGCGCCGGTGGGGGAGCGGGCGGCGGCGGCGATGCCAGCGGTGCTGGCCAGGGGCAGGGCAGGCCTGGGACGGCGACGGCGGCAGCAGCAGCAGCCCGCGAGGCAGCTGCGCTGCGTCACCGCCTGAGCAGCACGTTGCCGTCAGCGCTGCAGCAGCCGAACGGGCAGTTTGGCCTTGCAGCCGCCGTCAGCCCCGGCCCTGGCCTGCTGCTCTACCGCGGCCCGCCCCCTGGCCCTGCATCCTCAGCGCAAGCCAAATCTGGCAAGGTCCCTGCACAGCAGCAGCAGCAGAAGGTGCATGCAGGTTTTGCCCTGCGCCTCAGAGAGGCCCTGGGCCGCGCCGTGTCGTGGCTAGGCTGGCCATACACCGGTCAGCTGCTGCTGCGCTCTTGGCAGGCGCTGTTCACCAGGTCTGAAGCACTGGGGGGTCCAATGGTGCCAAAGTGGGGCTGCTGCCAGCTGCAAAGACAAACAAGGCATGGGTTTGGTGGCAGCACGGGTCACAGGGAAAGGTGGGAGGCCCGAGGAAGGCTAGACATCCATAATCCCGGTACATGCGCACAAATGCACGGCTCAGTGATTGCATCTGCTCATCACTCATGTCTCGTTTAGACGCTTTTGCCCTGTCTTTACGTCAAGGCTCGGTCTTGTTGATGCCATTTCATGCCACACATCCACGACCAAGCCACAACCAACACCATGCTACCTGACTTGTCCAGCTGTTGCTGCGCCCTGCAACCTCTAGGTGGATTCAAGAGAGCGACGGCAACATCGACGCCATCTGGGCGGAGCTGGTTGCTCAGTGGGGCTGTGATGAGGGATTATCAACACACAGCGCCTCCAGACCCTCGGCTACTTCGCCGCCTTTACCGCCTTCAGCATCGGTGCTGATGGCAGCGCCGTTGGCCGCCGCGGCGCTGGCAGCCGCTTGTGCTGCAGGCGTGGATGCCGGCAGCGTCAACGCCACGTCCTGCTCACAGCACATTGACTGGGCGCTGGGTCAGGTGCTGCTGCAGCTGCAGCCTGAGCAGCAGAGGTGAGGCGGGGGACTGCGTGCGGCAACGGGGACAGCAAGGGCGGCACAGGGCGAGTCACAAGTGCAGACCCACCTGCACGCAAAGCAGCTCGTGTAGGAAGTCGGATTGTCTTCGAGGCGCAAAAGCGATCGTTACGGGCGTTAAGGGATCTTACAGTTGCAACTTCCGTTCTGCCCTGGGTAAAAAGCAATGTAGCGCACCTCCTGATCTTGCCCTTCTCCTTTTGTTATGATTCACAGGCCCAGGGCAGCGCTGCTGTCCTGCGCGTACGCCACCGCAACCCTCGCGTCGCTGCTGCACCCGACGGACCAAGCGGGCCGCGCCCGTGCGCTGGCCGCTCTGCAACGCTTGTACGCGGACGACATGGGGCAAGGCAACGCGATTCGCGGCGCGGCCGCTCTGTCCATTGCCGCGCTCGCTGCGTCGGCGGCATCAGAGCTGCCTGGCTGGTCGCAGCCGCCCAGCCTTGAGCAGCAGCAGCAGCAGCAGGGTGCTGGGGTGCATGGCGGGGAGGGCCCAGCCGCCATGCTGAAGACGGCGCTGGGGCTGCTGTTGAGCGGTCTGGAAGTACAGTCGCCGTCCTGGTGTGGAGCCAGCCTGGCCGCAGCAGCGCAGCAGCTTGCGGCCGCCGCCCCGCCGCTGCTGCAGCCGCTGCACGTCCCCCTGACGCAGCCGTCAAGGGGATCAAGCACGGCCGCTGCAGCTCGCCAAGGGGCCACGCCTGGCCCCCGGGGGCGGCGCGAGGAGGAGGAGGACGACGACGACGATGATGATGGCCAGGCGCAACTGTTGCAGGGGCTGCTATCGGGCCTTTGTCTGTTGCTGGCCACCCAAGTTGCCCCCAGGGCGGCACACGGCGGTGGCCAGCCAACGGCGCCGCTGCTGCTGCCGCTGCTGCACTCCGCGGTCTCTGCAGCTGCCGCGCAGGGAGCCGGCGCGCTAGGCCTGTCGATCCCCGCTGTTCCGGGTGCGTTCGAGGGGAAGCCGGCGATGACGTCTCCTCCAGCTTCAGGCGCTGCGCTCGCGCGACAGCTTGCAGCGCTGCTGGGCTGCCTCCCTTTCACCTTGAGCCCGCCGCACGCGGCTGGCCTTGCTGGCCTCTCGCAGCAGCAGCAGCAGCAGCAGCAGGCGCTCGCCCGCACCTTGCTCCGTGGCTTCGCAACCGCCCCCGGGGTGGATGGCCTGGTGCAGGGCGCGGCCGCACAGGCGCTTGCGACCGCCACGGCCCTGCAAGAGTCCAGCGCAACGGTGGGCGTCGCGCCAGCCGCTGCTGCGACCGCCGCGCAGCTCGCCCTGTCAGCCCAAGGTGACGTCTTGGAGCTGCTGCTGGGGCTGTCCAAGCAGGAGCTCAAGGGCAGCCATGCAAGTGGGACCCGCGTGGGGGTGCTGGCAGGCCTGAGCGTGCTGCTCTTAAGCTCCGCCTCTGCGCTGTCAAGGCCACCCGGCGCGGCTGTGCTGGGCCCCGCAGATGCAATGGCGAGCAGCGGTGGCGCCGCTACAGCGGCACCAGGGCTGCTGTCGCACGTCGACGATGCGTCCAAGGTGGTGCGAGCGGCGATTAAGGCGTTGGAGGCAGCGGCGTCAAGCACGGGCATCGACAGCCGGGCGGCAGGGGCAGCGGCGTGGATGCTGGCGGAGCTGTGCGAGCGGTACGCCACACGTAGTGTCGCCGAAGCCGCAGCCAGTGCACTGAGCGGCGAGGCGGGAGCAGCAGCAGCGGCGGGCGGAAGGGCGGGGCAGGCAGCGGCAGCTGGCGGCGGACGGCTGGCTGCCGTGGCCGCCGGGCGCCTGATCCCTCTCGCGTCGTACCCTGCCGCGGGTGCACACAGGCCGCTGACAGATGCGGTAGCTGCAGCGGCGGCGGGCACGCTTGTGGCCGCTGCGGCCAAAGGCGGCGACGCGGCGGCGTCAGCAGCAGTCGCGGCAGTGGCGGCGGCGCTTCGCTGCCTAGCCGCTAGCCCTCGCCTGCCTGCCTGGGACTGGGGCAGCGCCTGCCGCAGGCTGTGGACCCAAGCAGAAGCCGCCCTCCCCATGGGCGGCGCTGCTGACACAGCCGCTGCCAACGACCTTCAGTGCGTGGTGCAGCTGCAAGAAGCGGTCCTAGGGCTCATCCTGACCCATGGTGGTGAGCCAGGGCATGGCCTGGCCACGCTGCTAGATGACCTGGTGGCAGGCGTGCCCCGGGGTTCAGGGCTTGCGCAGGCGCACCCTAGGGTTCAGGCGCTGTTCCTGCGGCGGCTGCCCCAGGCAGCGTCCTGCCTGGCGGCCAGCAGGGGCGACGTGCTGCTGGGCTCTCTCCTGCCGCTACTGCAGCAGCTGCACCTGCTGCAAGACAGCGGTAGCGGCACGGGGCGCAGCAGCAACGGCCCCGATGGCGACCGCATTGCGCATAATGGCGCCGGAGCGGCCGGCAGCGCTGAGCAGGCCGGTCCTGGCTGGGGTTTGACTCTCCTGGGTGCTGCTTGGGAGGGCCTGGCGGGCATGCTCAGGCACGCCGCATCCCCAGGGGGCCGGCAATCGGCGCCTGTAGTGTCCGGAGCGCTGAGGGCTGTGCTGGGCAGCATGCTGCAGCTGTTGCCGTCGCTGCCGCCGCTGCTGCCTGGCGAGGTTGCCTGGGCGTCCTCTCAGCTGCGCCCTGGAGCTGCTGTGGAGCCCCTAGGTCCCTCTGCACCGGACGCTGCGTCAGAGGCGCTGCAAGAGCCAGCAGGACGGCAGCAGCTGGACGGGACGGTTGCAGGGGCGCAGCCAAGCGTCTCTCCGCAGCCACGCTTCTGCCTAGCGGTATGGTGCCGTGTGGCCGCTGCGCTTGTGGCGGCAGGTGCACACACTGCGACTGCGCTGCTCGACTCGTCGCAGCAGCCTGGGTCTGCTGTGGCGGCCCTGCAGATGCGCTGCATGCTGGCCCTGGCAGGCCTGCTGAGCTACCGAGACCTCGCCCCTTGCAGGCAATTGGGAGGAGGGTGTAGGCCAGGGAGGGAGGGCATGTCAGGCTGAGCAAAATGTGGAGGCGGAAGAGCACTTGCTTGCAAAACTGAGGATGTGTGTGGCAGCAGGTACAGATTCAGGCCTTACACCTTGTCGCGAAGGGTTAAGCCAGATCCCAGCTACCGAGCACAACGGGGCTGCCACAATGTCTGTGACAGCTGCGTCTGTCCACGTGCTTGCACACGCATTTCACATCAAGCTGCTGCCCTCGCGTACACTTGTGCAGGTCTGCATACCTGCAGCTGTCAGAGGGTGATGCGGATGCGCTGGCCTGCCTGCTAGCTGAGGCACTTGCCACAGCACCCGAAGCAGCACAGGTAGGGGTCCATCCATATGCAGCATGGTGTGTAGGTTGAGTGGTTAAGCAATCAAGCACCAGTACCTGCAAACAGTGCACCACACATCGGAAAGTCCTGTCAGCAATTGTGTTTGTATGACCAGCTACAGCACTGCAGACTCTGCACATCGCCAGCTTGCTCCAAGCATCACCAACCTGACGCCTGCAACCCACTGTTACAACAGGTGCAGATGGTCCAGGAGGCTCTGGAGTCGGCACACGCAGCCAGCCAGCCCCACCGCGCGCTCGCCCTGGCAGCGGTACTCATCGCAGCGTGGCAGGCGCAGGGGCAGGGAGCGGCAGGCGCAGTTGCCGAGCAGGTGTGCCTCATCAGCAACAGCAGGAGCAGCGGCTCTGGATGCAGCGTCAGCCGCTGGGCTATCGACTGCCTGCCAGCCAGCCTACCAGCGCTGTTGCGTCTTCCCCAGTGGGCACCGTCACTGCCCTCGGTCACAGCACTGCTGCTGCAGCTGCTTGAGAGGGGGATGGCAGTGCAGGAGCAGGACCGGCATGCACTGCTGGCCACAGTGCTGGCGCTCAGGCTGCAGGTGGATGCCCGGCCAGAGCTTGCAGGCGCCGGCAGAGGGACAGGCGCAGAGGTGTACCGCATGCTTGCCAAGCAAAGTGGCATGCTTGTGCCAGCGGTGTAGCCTGTCGTCGCTTGCGAATTGTTCGACTTGAGAAACTTCTGTTGCGTGTCATAACCTCAGCATGTCATGCAACATCAGTACTGAAATCCAACTTTGGCTGCTTGGTCTGGTCAGCCAAGTGCTCTGCAGCATCAGCTTTGATGTTGGTCATGCACAGCTGTTGTGGTTCATGTTTCGCCACTCTGACTTCTTGTGTTAAGGTCTGGACATCTCGCAAAGTCACGTTCTGCTAGCCTCCCTTTGCTGTGTGGCAGTCTGCGCCATGACTGTGCACACCGTACGATCAAGTCCCCCACATGTAAAAAAACCCAACATAAATTCGACCTGTCCACAAACACATGCACAATTCTAAACTCTGGGCCATCCTGCAAATCCATTCCCGCACTCTTCGATCCTGTATGTTTCAGGGTAGGGCCATAGCCACGTATGGAACCCAGTTGTGATCGCTGCTAGTGCCCAAGTCACACTAGATGTGTGCCTTGAGGGCGACCAAGAATGCATGATGCATTTGGTCCGTTTGTCTGGCCATTTGCACTGTCAAACCCTAAATCCCATGCCCTGATACCCTTGATGCGACTTTCCGTGCACGCTGCAAACTGCACCAGCTCCCTACAACGAACGCCTACCTTGCAAAACTTTGCAGCCTAGCACAACGAGTTTCATTATGCCCTTGTTGCCTGAGCCTACACCCCAGAATTAGCAGCCCTGTGAAGCAACTCCGATGCCTTGCGGTCATGAGCTCGCCACCACAGGCTCCGCTGACGATACCACTGCTGCAGCAGGTGCCTGTGCCTTCTCGCTCGTCGCTGCCGCTTTCGCCTTGGCCTCCTTCTCCTTGGCCTCCGCCGTCCGCCGTGCGTTCTCCTTGCGGAAGCAGTCCAGAGTCTTGTACTCACCCTCCAGGAGCGACTTCAGCTGCAATCGTAGCAACAGCAACAGCAGCAGCTGGTAAGTTCAAAGCAACCTGCAGGCCAGGCCAAGACGGTCTCTTGAACATGAGCTCATCCCCTGCATGTTGCTGCCTTGCCCCAATTACCTCCTGCCCCCAGTTCCCTCCCGCCTCTCACCTTGGGCTGGATCTCGATGGCCTGGTCCTTGGGCAGGCCAGCGTAGTGGTGGAAGGCCCAGAACTTCTCCAGGCCATACAAGCTGCCACGCTCAAAGTCCTGCGCACAGGCCAAGCAGCAGGTGTGGTGAGATACAACCCAGACGTCCACTGCAGCAGACACTCTGTTCTCCCAATCTAACCCGCGCATGCGCTATTTGTGGACCCTCAAGCGCATCCAGTGACACAACTTGGCTGCAATTATGCTCACAACGCTCTGCCTCTGCATCAAGCCCGCCACGTCATCAGCGAGAGCGCCGTGTTTGTTTGTGATGACAACAACACCTCATGCCCCCCTGCCCCCCAAAATTGGCTGCCCCGCATCTCCAAGCCGATGTCCTGACCCAGCGCAGCAATACTCCACATCGTACCCACCTCACCACCCCAGCCCTCACACAGCCATGTCAAGCAGCCTTGTCCTCACCCGTAGCGTCATCTTCTCAAACTCCAAGTACATCTCCAGCTTGAACTTCTTCTCCAGGCCATAGCTGTAGAACCTAAACAGGCACTCCAGGCCGTAGTTGTAGTTGTGGTCCGCGTCCTCCCAAGCAAGGCGCACAAAGTCCTTGTACATGCGCTCGTTGAAGTTGTCGCGCATGAAGTAGCACCAGAACCTGCGGGCGCAGAGGACAGCGGGGGATGAGACGATGAATCGGAGCTGTGGCAAGGGAGGCTGGAACAACTTCACTGAGACCCTCTGTGGGCCTCATGATCGCACATACCCTTGCTCCTTCTCAACCCAATGGAATTGCACGTCCATTTCAATGCTGCGGCGTTGAGCCTCCCCCCAAAGCGCCCTGTCGTCACCCCTTTGCATCTCCCCTGGCAGTACCTAGCCCCCGCGGCTTCTTCTTCATCATGCCGTGACCCCCAACACCTTCCCCGCAACCGGCCCCCAGCCCCCTCTCCCAAAGCCCACCTGAACAGCGTGTTCATCTCCTCGCTGTGCCCATGCCCGTGCTTGGTGCGGTCCTCCATGCAGCGCTTGTAGAACTTGACATACTTCATCTGCTTGAAGCCGTTCTCCTCCAAAAGTGCGTGGCTGGGGTGCTGGAACTTGGGGATAGGCACTGAGCCCACCGCGTGCGTGCCCGCCGAGCCTACAGTGATGTTGCGGGGCGATGAGCCCAGAATGCTGCGCGCACTGCATGAGCAACAGGCAGACGGAGAGTACAGCGTTGCTCAATTGGGATGGAGCGCTTCATGAGCTGCTCACGCCACGCAGCCCCAACCGCCCAGAAGCATACGCACAGTGTTGCTTCATGCTTGAATATGTTCCACAGCTCTGACAAAGCCACCAAGCCAGCTGCAGACCACCCTCCCACCTGATTCCCCCCGGGCCAGCTGCAAGCATCAAATCGAGCATGTATTTTGCACCCCAAGCCTCACTCCCAGCCTTCCAGGCGCTCCAAAGCAAGTGCAGCTCCCTGCTGCACCCATGCAACACAGCACCAGACAATGCCCCTCCCTCACCTGCGATAAGAGCTGCTAGCTGGGGACGTGCCCATGAGGTGCGTACTGCCAGCGTCAGGCGACGTACCCATGAGCCAGCCAAAGGCGTGCGAGGGCGGCGATTCGCCAGTGATGCCCCTGCTGGAAAAAGAGGCAAGGATGGCAAAGTTAGCACCGAAGCAGCAGGGAAGTCAAGGACACCAGCTGCTACCTTGAGAGGCTGAAAAGTCAATGCCTCGCAGCGCCAGGCAGCAAGGCAGCACCCATTATGCAAGCGTCACAGCTTGCCGCCAGCCTTGCGTGAGTTCAGACCTCCTGCCTTGCCCAAGGCAGACTGCACCACAAGCCTGTGTGTCCCCTGGCCACCGCTCGCCCCTGCATGCCACTCACTTGCGCTGCCGTCCGTGGGGTCCATGGAATCCTGACGATTGCGTGGCTGACGAGCCGTAGAAGTGTGCACCGGTGGGGGCGCGAGGGGGGCGGCCGCCATGGCGCGCCTTGTGCCCCTGCAGCTGCAAGGTCAGGGACAGGGGAGCCAGGCCGGGAGTGTCAGTTGCCGCCATGCAAACAGCAAGAAAGGAGGCACGGAGGGACCAGGAAACATGAATGCGGTGTGGCATGTCTACATCGGATGTCCCTGTCTTTGACAGGCCCACGCCCCTACCCCCCACACCCAGCCCTGCACAGGCATTTGTTCCTTCACACCCGGCTACAACCTCCCTGCCGCATCCATGCCCTTATCGCCCCCCAATTCCCTCCTACCCTCTGCCTTCTGCCTTCCTCGCAGAACCCATGGCCCCTCACCTCCATCAGCTCGCGCTCATACGCTGCCAGGCCATCATCAATCAGCTTGGCCATGTTGTTGTCCAGCCTGCCACCCCGCTTCTGCGACGGCGTCACCAGGATCAGCTTCTCAATGTCTCTATCAGTCATACCCGACTCCTTCTCCTTGTCATGATCGCTGTCACCGCGATCCTGGTCCTCATCCATCTCGAACAGATCCTCATCCTCATCCTCATCAGCCTCATCGTCGGCCTTGCCGGCGCCATTGGGCGCATGCACCGAGCCGTTGGCGCGGCCGCCGGACAGTGGGGGGCGCGAAACGGGGTGCTTGGACGCAGCCGCGGCGCCCAGCGCTGTCGACGGCATGCCCAGGGCGGTAGAGGGCATCGGCAGCGCCGGGGGTGCTAGCAGGCTGGGTGTTGCAGGGATTGCCGCTGGTGCCGCAGGCGTCGTGGGTGCCGGTGTGCTCGGTGCGACCGGCACTGCTCCTGCGGCTGCCGGTGTAGATGGCGCCGCTGTCGCAGCACCTGCCTGTGCCGGGCTGCCAACCGCCGCCGCCCCCTCTGCCGCGGTGCCCTCCGTGCCCTCCGTGGCCCGGGGCTCCACCCATTTCTGCCACGAATCCTTGGCTCTAAGGTAGGTGCTTTCTGCCGACACCTCCACAAGCAACGAGTCCTTGACGGCCTCGACAATGAGCATCATGTCGGGGGTCAGCATGCGCACACGGTTGAAGTTGGCAACCACGGCCAGCGGAATCCAGCCCTCAGCGTCCATCTGCATGCACAGACGCACATCAAGGGCGTCAAGGTCCATGTCAGGCAACGAGGCGCAAGACGTCATGGACATGCTTTTGTGGTGCGCATCCCTTGCAGCCTGCCAACAGCATAAGCCATGTACGCTGCAACATCCTGCACAGTGACACGCTCAAGCCCGGCCCCCGAATCCACCATGCCTCCTTGCCCCCGCCCACTCACTCCCAGCCAGGCCTGTGTGCACTGCTGCCCCTGAGCTGCTGACAGCCCCAGAGTGGCAGCGTCTGCATACAATACCATGCGTATTGCAGCATGCATTGCACCATCACCGGCATCTCATTCGCACCATCAACCCAAAGCCACCCCCGCTTCCTGGAGCCCTTTTTGCCTCCCCCGGCTCCCTGCACTGACCTTGGACCTGAGGAACACGTCCTTGCTCAGGTTCTCCGTGCTGAAGTAGTACTCTATCTGCTTCTTCACTGACTCCATAATTGCCTGCTTGGCTGTGGAGCCACCAGGCGCGGCCGCGACCGGGAAAAACGCGGTTGAGGGGTAGAACACGTTGTAGGCATTGGCATTGTAGTAGATTGGGGGGCCAGCGGGGCCCGTGGCGGGCATGAAAGGGGTCATCATGGGACCTGCCACAGGCGTGGTGATGGAGCGACCAAAGGCTGAGGCGCTGTGGCGGCTGCGGCTACCCCGGCCACCCCGCCCGCTGATGCCACGTCCCTCCGACCCCTGGCGGTAACTGTCAGCAGCGGCGGCGGAGTGACCGCTGGCATGTGCAACACCATCCTTCTTGCTCCAAACGCCCTCCTGGTCCGCAGTGCCACGCCTGCTGGACCCCGGCGCTGAACCGCCACCACTGCCCCTGCCGCCCGACCGGGCTCCCCTGCCAACTAAGGCGTAGCTGCCCCTGCCAGCGCCATCCTTGCCGCTCAGGCCCTCGCCCAGCGCTGACACAGGCAGCTTCGTGCCCTTCGCCTTCTTGGAAGACTGGCGAGCACCAGCAGCGCCAGCCTTGTTGCCCTCCTGCAGGAAGGTGCATGCACAGCATCCAGTTGGCTCATGCGGCATGTACCCTGCCTGCTGGGCCCCGCTCTGACCCCGCCCCTGCTGCTGCTGCTGCTGCTACTGCTACTGCTGCTACTGCTGCTGCTGGGCAGGGAATTGTTAAGCCAGCAGCGCAGTGTGTGTGCTGCTGTGTTACCACCTTGCCGTCACTCACCCCGCCCTCGTTCTGAGCGCGCTCCTTCTTGCGAGCGGGCTGCTTGGCATCGCCTAGGGTCGGCCACTCGGTTTGCAGCGCTGGCACTGCGCTGTCGGCCACGTCGGGCTACGTCAATTGAAAAGCAGGGTTCCATGTGCACTGTTCAGCAGCAGGCGGTGTCCTCCATCACATGCATCGCATCTGGCTGCCGCTGAATTCGTGCTGGCATGACTGCGCTGCGCAGGCAGGCGTACCTTCTTCCATGCGGGCTTGTTGGGGGTCTTTGCGGAAGCAGCCTGCATTGAACATGCACCAAAGGCGTCAATCACTGCCATCGGACACCAGTGCAGGCTGCTGCAAGCCCAGGCGTGGCACAAGCAGCCTTCAGCGCTCGCCATCACTGCTGTCCCACCTCGTCGGGCGCCGCCGCCGACGTCTGCTCGCCGCCCGCAGCCTCAGCGGACTCTGACGCCTCTTTATCAGCACTGCAGCTGCTCCTGCCAGCAGGCTCTTCCGCTGCAGCTGGCACTGGGGCTGCTGGGGTGTCCGCCGGGGTCCCTGCTGCATCGCTGGCGGCTTCCATTCCCGCTGACGCTGCGCTGCTGTCCGTAGATGTGGTAACAACTGGTATCTCAGCAGAAGGTGCAGCTGCTGCGGGAGCATCGGCTGCGCCGCTGTTTGGGGTACTGGTGTTGCTCTGAGCTGGCTCAAGCGCCGTGGCACCGCCTTCCCCCTTCGCCTCTCCGCCTTTCACAATGGCGGACCAGCCAGAAAGCTTGCGCGCAGCATCCTGCGCCTGCAGGTAGCGTTTTCGTCAGGGCACGCCACTAGAGATGTTGGCCGACACCGTCATGCCTCTCGCAGGGAAGCGCTTACCTTTGCAGCGGATGCCGCGGATTGTGTCTCTACTGGCTTGCCAGCCTGCTCTGCTGCTGGCTCCATGCTGCAGAAGGGCCGCCTGGAGACACTACGGGTGATGAGGCGCTACGCTGGCGACACCAACTACAATCACGCTACTTCAATTGCCCTCTGCGTCGCTCGCAGTGCTGAGGAAAGCCTGGGCTGCGGCCTCAGCCTCCACGGCGATGTGTGTCTTTTGCTCTGTGGCGGCACGCGGTCAATCGACACGCGTACTGCTACTCACGACCATGCTCTTGCAACGCGTTGATGGGATTTGGGATTCCTAGCGCGCTAGTGGGCAATGTGGTGTGGGCTGCGGTGTGGGGGTTAACGCTTTGAAATCGGCGAGTGAAGCAGCTCGCCACGCTCCTTGCTTGCGAAGTGGTGGCCGAACCAGTGACAGCAAGGGGGAGAAAAGCAGCTGCGTGGGATGGTGCAGGTATGCGCGGCACTGCACACCATGGCGCCATGCCCGACCCGTGCATGTGCATGCATGCACAACCCCTGCTGTCGCAACCGTACCGTGCCCGCAGGTGTATGCTGAGCCCCTGTGCCGGCGCCACTACTCGGGCCTGCTCTCCATCGCGGTGCTGTTCAGGCTGGTGCTGGTGTTTGGCTCCATCGCCATTGCCATTGTTGTGGCCTTTGCTACGGGTGGCTTCTGGGTCAAACTCAAGCCAACGGTTGGGCAGCCCACAGTGCAGTACACGAACCAAGCGTTACTGGTGTTTCAGGTCGGTACCTGGGAACGCCACATGCCTGCTGGTGACACGAACACTGGTGTGCAACCACTCTCATGTGCCTTGCTTGCAACCGCCTTACAGGGGGAAGCTCCGGGAGATGAAGTGGTGTGGAGTACAAGCCAAACCATCAACAGTCAGTTTCGCAGCCAGTTGGTCCCTGCAAATGTTCAGGTGTGGGTCTTCATCACAAGTGCATGTGCTTGCATGGCATGTTGCATAATGGCAGCCCTGCATGCACCTAACGCACCCCAACCCCTTCCTTCCTTCAGGTGGGATACAACGACATTAACTTTGACGAAAAACCTGACGTCTTGACATTCATAGTAACAGTGCAGAGCCAGAAGCCAGTATACGGCGTCAAGGCGCTGTTCGAGCTCACCTACACCTATGCAGTAAGCGTGGGACTTGTGGTCGCATCATTGCAGCAGCAGCGAGACGCACAGCGCTGCCACCTGCGGCTGTGTGTGCTCACCCTGAGTGCCTGCCTGCCTGCCCCACAGACCAACATCCGACTGGAAATGTACACATTTGCCTACCTATCAGCCAGCTCACCAACCCCAGGTGGCATGCTATACACTGATGGCGAGGTGAGGCACTCGTGCTTGGGCCAGCAATGCCCCCCTTATGCGGATGGTCGGTGGCGCTTCACACTTGCTTGGTTGCATGTGTCCCTCACCTCACATCTCCCCTGTGTGCTTGCGCTGCCTGACAGCTGCTGCTGAGTCAGAAAAGCCCATTCATGGACCGGCGCTACAGTGCCATCTACAACACGCCCTTGCTGGACTTTGGGGTGCCCGGCGTGCTGCAGGCAGCTCAGGTAGGCTGCTTGGCAGTGAGATGCAACCAAATTTTGCGCAGATGCCATGGCTCATTAGCTTGGTACTGTCCTCCACCTGTCGGTGAAGTGGCAAAGGACTGGCTGCCATATGAGCTATTTGCCCCTGTGCCTCTGTGGTGTGTGTGCAGCCATCAACGATGCTGCAGTTTGAGAGCATCTTGAAGTCGTACCTGAGTCACAACTACACGACAACGTATGCCAACGTGTATCCAGTGTGGAAGGTGCGCACCCAACCAGCGCTGTAGCTTGATCTGGCCTGACCTGCCTGCTATGCTGCCAGCATTCAGGTGCATCCAGCACTCATGCACATGGCATCCCTGCTCCCAACCCATGAACCGCTTGCAGCCTGGGCCTGGCAACACGTTTACGTTCAACATGGTGGTGCGAATACCGCCGCAGCAGGTCGTCTGGTACAGGTGCGCTGGGTGCAGCAGCAGGTGTGCCTGAGCTGTATAGATGCCTTGGTGCCAACCAACTTGAATGATAATCAATTCAAACCGCTGCTGTATGCAGGCCGCAAGTCATCGAAATGCTCAAGTTTGCATGGATTCAGTTCCTGTGTGGCTTCATCGTGCTCTGGTGGTTCTACTCATACTTGGAGGCATTCGTGTTCCACTACAGGCTGCTGGGCACAAGGGTGGTGTCTGACGTATCAAGGGTACCAGCATCTAAACCGTTTTAATCGTTTGGCCTTCAGCCTTGCCGTTGTGCGCCAAAAAAGCATTGCCTGTTGCCTGTTGCATGCCATCCGGCGTGGCCGGCGCCCCCCATCGCTTCCATCATCATCATCATGCCGATGGCGCCCTCTGCTTTTGAAGCCTGGTTGACAGCAGGCAGTGTAACACCGCAGCTAAAACCACGTTGGCTTGCTCATGCCCCTAGCTCATCTCCTGCACAACAGCTTTCAAAAGCAGCAGCTTAGCGCACCAGGCATGAGCTCTGCGCACAACATTCTATGATTTTTGTATTTGGATAGAATTTCTAACCACGGCACAACATTCTATCCACCTGTAACTTCCATGAGGAAAAGCTTTCAAATTGCAGCAATTCCAAGCCTGGCAGCAGGCAGTCCTGCGTATACATGGGCCCACGCCTGGCATATTCATGACCTCTGTGCGAGCTGTGCACCACTGGCATCACTTTCTGGTGGCTCTGCATGCAAATTTTGCAGACCTACCTCGGATAAAATTTAGAGGCGCCCACACATGTGCGCCGATGGCGATTTCGAGCGCGATGAACCAGGTTTGCGTGCTTTTTCGGCCTCGCATCATGGCGGGGTCGCCCTCGGTTTTCCAAGACTGGGTGCACCAGCAGGTGTGCTGCAGTTGCAATACCATACAAAAACAATGCAGCCATGCATGGGGCCCTGCTAAATCTGCTTGCCTCCGCTTTTTCAACAGCTTCAAGCTGCAACCTACCGTGTGAAGCATGATTTCTGGGCACTGCGCTCCAAGACTCCGCCACCAGGGGCTGCCAATCCAGCGCACCAGCAGCATGCAGGGCAGGACCTTGGAGAGCCTGACATAGCCGGGGTACAGCATTCCGTGATTTTACGGCAAAGATCTGCACGGAGAGCTAGCACGGCTGTGGACGGGCATGCTGAGGTGGAGATGGAGGACCCGGGGGTTCTGGACCGCGAGGCGGCGGCCATGGATCTGGGGCTGGGTAAAAGCGATGAGGAGGGCACTGCAGATGAAGACATGGACGATGGCATGGACAGTGGGAATGAGGATCTGGTGGAGGGAACGGCAGAGCAGGAACAAGGGCTGCAGCATGTTCATGGGAATCAGGCACAACCACCGCAGGAGCTGGATGGAGTGGAGGGAAACTCGCGCTTGTTAGCGGGCGCGGCAGCAGGCAGCACAGGTGGTGGCAGTGAAGAGTTGCCGCATGTGCAGGGGAAAGGGCCAGAAGCTGCATGGGTGAGGCAGAGCGCCTGTGGGGACACAGCCTTGGGGCGGCAGCCTTCAAAGAGTGAGCCTGCTCATCACCTGCACAGCGTTCCTGCAGGTGGCACTAGCATTGAGCCGTGCCTGCCCGGCCTGGGCGTCCTTGCTAGCCGTAGTGCTGCAAGAACTGCTCTCAGTACCGCTGTGGACACCTCAGCATCAGACGTAGGCTTACAACCAAGTCTGATGGCAGAGCCTGCCTACAGCCCCACAGCACCAGGCACAGCCGCAGAGCCTGGGACTGGGGGCCCGCAGGTGTGGCGAGAGGAGCGGACCCTGCATCAAGTGACGCAGTCACCAGCAGGCTACAGACGGCATGGCCTGCAACCGGTGAGGGGCAAGTCGGGGTGTGCCTTGCATGGTCTTCTTGCTGTCTCCATGCCTCCACTTCTGCCTTCAGTAGAGCGCCTTACCTGACAATGTTTCTACTTCCCTTGTCTGCATGCCCCCCTCACCTGCCTTAACGGAGCATGCCCCCCATGCTCCGCCTGTACTCTTGTAGGTAGGAAACCCATGGGCACACCCGCAAGCTTCTGTTGAACGCCTGCAGCTTGTCAGCCCTCAGGACAGACAAGCGTTGGACGCAGCGTGCAATGCATCAAGGCTGCAGGCAAGGTCACAGCTGCAAGCTGCAGGCTTCTGTAGGTGCTTCCAGCGGCACCTGTCACTGCCGGTGCTTCCAGCACGTGACACGAGCGTTGGCCCAGGGGCACTGAGTGGGTCGCTTCTGTCCTTGCAACCTGCTGGTGGGAGCACGCCTCGGTTCCTGAGCGCCCCCGATGAGATTGGCAGTTCGGTAGGGACCAGCACAGACGGCAGCAGTACAGCTGTAGGAATGCCACAACATGCCTCAGGCGCAGAGGCAGCAGTGAGGCTGCAAAAGCAGGCAGGACACTTCAGCAGCGTTGGCCAGTTGGTCAGTGTGTTGAAAGGTACAACGCTAGATATAGCTGCAGGCTTACGTGATCATGGTGGCGGCAGCAGTGCTGGCAGCAACAGCGCCTCTTGGGCTCCCCAGGTCTGTACGCCCTGCTGGGCTTTGTGCAGTCAGCTTCCACAGCAGCAACAACAGCAACAGCAGCAGCCAGGCTACCAGGCCGCACATCAAGTCAGCGGCTGTATGGCAGGGGAGCTAGCGGCAGACGTCGTCCTCAGCGAGGCAGCGCTGGCGGCACTAGCGCAGCTGGCAGCACCGGCGCTGGCACCTGGCTGGACCTTGCCGCTTAGGGTTTGTACCAACACGCAGGGGCCGACTGGGCAGGCAGGTGCAGGTACTGGGCCGCGCAGTACTGTGGTGGTGGCGGGTCCGCTACTGCTTGATCGGCAGGATAGTCAGTGGCATGAGTTTCGGCATGCATGCCTCACGTGCATCCAGCAGCGCCTGCTGGGACATGGCGACTCAGACGCGGGCGCACAGGCTCCGCAACAGCAGCTGGATGGGCCTGGAAGCAGCTGTCACAACTCTCATGAGCTGTGGGATGTGGGAGGCCACACGGTGCTGTTGTGCCGAGACAGCTCAAGGGTACACATGGTCGGCCTGCAGCAGCCTCATGCTCAGAGTGCATGCAACGACAGCCATCCTGCGTTAGCTGTGCTGCACGTAGTGCCGTCAACCGGCCGGTTTTTGGGCAGGTAAGCGCAAGGGCCACACGGGCTCCACACGTAGTGTGCTGAACTAGCAAGCCTCGCGTGCCCTGACAGACACGCAGCTTTGAACACAAATCAAGCTTGCGGCTGCGGGTGCAAAGACTACCCTTGCTGCACACTGACCTACCCATCTTCGCCCTTGGTGCAGGCCAAGCGCCAGCCTGCCTGACTTGGCAGCACGATGGGTGGCATGCCTAATGCCTCCAAGTCGCAGGTGGCCGGCTGAACCTGCGCCAACACAATCCTCCGTCATCCAGCTAGCTGTAAGCATTTGGGTGCAGGGCACTGTTGAGGCCTGGCAGCCAGTCAATGCAGGCACCTCCCAGCACCGCTTCATGCCTCCCTATTCTTTACAGACGATGGCTTCATGTTCTTGACCTGCAGGAGGTGCATATGCACTCTTGCACATGCCAAGTCACTGCGCTGCAAAACCTGGACGCACAGTCTGCGGCGGCCTTATCATCAGAGCAAGGGTTTCAGGTGCGAAAGGCTGGCAGCTATGTTGCTCACACTTGAAGCCATGGTCGCAAGTTTCAAGAAGTGCATCAGCGTGCATGTGATTTGTTGTTAGGTAGCGCCCTCTGTGTTTTTGTCAAGCTGGAAAGCTCGATGTGCGTATGGTTACCCTGCGCCCCGTTGTTCAAATTCCACCATCACGTCAGTATTGAATCAGTGTCTGAACTCTGATGCCCTGCCTTGCTCTGCAGTTTGAGACTGCCTGCGCCATAGTGAGTGCAATACTGCAGCTGGTGCACGGCCTGCAGCCTGGCGACTACATAATGGCACACACAGCCGGGCACCATGATGTCACTGTGTGGGCAGGGTCCTTGCAGTTCGGGGTGCTTGGTTCAACTGGGATGACCCCCAGCCCTGAGTTGCTCGACCTTGAGCAACTGCTGCACATGTAACAAGATTTCACAATCAAGGAAGGGCATGATATGAGGAAGGCTGAGGACAGCAGCGCACACGTGTGTGGAGGAGAACAACAACAAGTCAACACCAAAAGCTACATCAAAACCTATCAAATTTAATCAAAACAGATACCAGAAGGATATTATACTTGAAAACCTGGCGGAAAAACTCGCAGGTGAAACAATTTACCCTCGGTGCAAACTAGTCCAGCCGGAAGCAGCAAAATTGTGTGGTGATCTCGCGCTGCTGCATCCAGCTGTGAAAAGTGTGACAAGCAGGCACAACCCTCCAACAAGAGCGCTGCAACGCAGCTGAGAGCTCTTTGGAGCGCTGTGCTGTCTACAAACGTACAGAGCATGGCCTTCGTGGTTGACTAGACAACCTTGTAGCCGACAACCAGGCACAGGAAAAAGCCGGCGACACGAACCATTCGTTGAGCCAACAGGTCCTCTGAACAGCAAATGCAGCAGGAACAGGTACAGCAAACTGTTTCGAACCCATTCGTTGAAGGCTGCAAAATTGGTGCGTGCTGCACTGCGCAACGACGGCTGGCCTTTTGCGCGCTGCTGTGTACAGGTGCCAGCAGATGAGTCACGAATTTGGTTTGCGAACCTTCCTGAATGTTCACTCTACTGAGCCCTTGCTTTCACGTCGTACAGGCATCGTCCTCGCGTACAACGAGTCAAGCCTGCGCACCCAGGAGTGCCGCGCACCTTCGGAGGGGTGGTCAACCAGCGCCTCCTCCAGCTTGACCACATCATCATAGTAACGGTCGACTGCGTCCAGCAACAGGCAAACAGCAGGAAAGAGGGGTCATGCATGAGTGAATGGCATCTATGCCACGTCAGTAATTTTCGCCACTCCAAGGAAACCCTACTGCAGGTGGAAGCCCTACCTGCTTCCGCATCCAACCCAAAATTGAGGAAGCACTGCGCGCGCTCATCGGGATCGGTGGCAGGCGAGCATGCTTCCACCGCGTCCCTGCGTAGGATGGGTTCACGGCGTGGGGTCAAAGGCATGCACAGAAGCGCCAGAACATGTTTAGCTCTGCCAGACTTGCCTCACGTCCAACAGCGTGTAGTTGCTGCCGCGCTCTGGTGCAGCTTGGAAGACTGCCAGCGGCCTTTCAGGCTGCTCGTCTCTGCCCATGGCAGCACAGACCAAGCGCGCCGTGCGCGCACTGAAGCATGGCGCAAACAGACCGCGGCTTGACGTGCAGCATGCACTGGGTCTGGCCGATGCGCGACTGGCACAAGTTGATAGCGCTGCCATGAAAGCTCCCCACGGTTCTATGCCGGAAGTTATATGATCGAGCCGTGAATTGGCGCGCGTTGAAGCTGGGCCCAGCGACAGGTGTTGTGCGCGGAGTCGAGGTTCTTTCAGGATGGGCAATCTACGATTCTCTCACACTTCAAACTTTGCGCCCAAATCATAGAAGGGATCGGGAACTCTCCTCGTGTTACAAACCGCAAGCTGTCTCAATGCACAAGTTTACAGCACACATATGTCAAAACAGTGCTGTCCCAAGCAGCAGCAACATGCAGGATCACAGCACAGTCATTGTATAAAGGGGCGGCACGATACAAGCTTATGGTAGAAGTTAACTAAGCAGAAAGCATAACAACTGACCAAGTTTGGTCAAGCCGTTGATAAGCGTGTGATCCGACTGCCGGAAATCGGGCAGGACACGCAAAGTTGTCAATGCGCAATCAGACTTGACATGCACCAGTACTTCCTGTAAGAAATCGCTTTCTGCGCACACATTATTACACTGCACACAGTCTACAGTATTCTCCTACCAAGGGTTGAACACCATTGCATCCATTTCGCATGGCTATGGATAGCTCGAGGGGCTTTTAGTCCTGTGTGTCACTGCTGCCACCTCCAATCACTAAAGCTGCCTCCAAGCCATCCTTTGCGTGCATCAGCGGTCCCGCATCCCACATGGTGGACCCAGCTGCTGTGCAGATGATGGCGGGAGACAGGCTGTCATCGCCTGATTGAGACACGCCGGTGCGGTCCTCCTCTGCAAGGGGCTCGAGAGTGTTGGAAGGCGGGCGGCTTGGAAGCAGACGCGTGGCGCTGTGCGCTCCCAACGCTCCCATAAACATGGTTGGCGGCGGGACAGGCACGCTCTGCATGAGCTGCTGTTGCTGCTGCTGCTGCTGTGTCTGCAGCGCCTGTTGCTGCTGCTGCTGTGCGAAGGGAGCCGCAGAGGGGCCCACAGGTTGTGCAACCGGTGTGGAGGGCGCAGCTGCACCGTAGCTTGCCTGCGTGACGTGCACCTGCACAACATGAGTGCAGGGCAGCAAAGTGATGAGTGACTCAAGCCATACCTTCATGTTACGGCTGCGCTTGAGTTTGTACACCGACGCAGATAATAGTTGATAAAGTGATGAACAGCAGGTGCCAACCAGCGGTAGGCGAAAAGCGACAGTCATCACCCTCACCCTGAGCGCCTCTGTCGACTCAGGCACGGCTTTCCGCAAAGCCAGCAGTGTGCTGAGGATCTCCTCAAAGTCAGGCCTGCACCGCATGCAGACAGAAAACATGATATTGTTCTGAGCCTGGCTGTACCTGGCATGTGGTGTGCCATTTAGTGTCAGTTTCAGCAAGAATGCGTATGCGGCCGTGGCAAGAAGTGCTCAGTTGGCAGCGGCCGGACAATCCACACCTGATTCTTTCTTTGGGAACAACTAGCGCAGTACTTCACTGCTTACCTGTTGGCTGGTGACTGATCCCAGCATCGCTGCGCCAGCGCCACATAGCCCGCGGGCGCATCAGACGCAAAAATGGGCCGCCGCCCCTCCGATGTGACGTGATGCCCAATTAGCGCCTGGGGCACGCCCAGGAAGGGTCTCCCGGCCGTGTACAGCTCCCACATGGTGATGCCGAAGGCGTAGCTGCACAAAGCATAGGGACGTCATTAGCCATGAGCAGCATGCGCAGCATGGTAAAGTCCGTTGTTGATTCAGGATCTGCAGCGCATGCAGCTATACATCAGTGGCTTTAAGGGCAGCTTTGCACCAGTGGATTTGTGTGTAGCTTGAGCTTTGTACCAGCAGGCTTGTGTGCAGCTTTGCGCCTGCAGCTTTGTGCACAGCTGCGCAGTTGCACCAAATACAGCTGTGGACCAGCAAACGCAAGGATAAGCTGCCCTGCTGCGTCCCTAGCAGAGCCACATCAAGATCCTGAAGGCCACACTGTTCCATAGCATGCAGCAGCCAGCCACTTACACATCGGACGCCTTGCTCTGGCAGCCTTGCAGCAGCACCTCGGGTGCCATGTGCGTCAGGGTGCCGTGCCATACTGAGCTCATGTGTGTCTCCTGGTTGTCCATCTTGAATGACAGCCCAAAATCCTGCGATGAAGACAGCGCAGAGGGCAGCCAACATAAGCGTTTGAAGCACAACGCAGTACATATACAACCCGTTAAGCTGTGCCTGTGCAATGGCATGAAGGCAGCATGAGCCGCACAACGCAGCCTACCGCAATTTTGGCCGTCACACCCCGTGCCTCGCTGGCATTGCTCTTCAGCAGCACGTTGCGGGCCTGCGGACACAAGGCGACACAGCAGGACAGGTCAGTTGGGGTCAAAATTAAACATACTGTCAGCATTTCGTTGAACAGCTCTGCAAGCACACTGTCGCACACCAGCAGCGTCATTGAGTAGCACTCCGCCATTGCCCAGCACCAGCTGCACGCTCCGCCTGTGCGCGATCTGCCGTGGCCGCATCATTTGGCTCACCTTCAGGTCACTGTGCACCACGTTCATGCTGTGCAACTGCAGCATGCCTTTCGCAACGTCCGCAGCGGTCTCGCACACAGCCGGGTAGTTGACCTCACGACCTACAAGGAAGGCCCCCTGCGTGCATACACCACATGAAGTGACCTTGAGCAGCTGCACAAACGTGTACTAATAACCCTCACTCATCAGAAGGTTGCTGTGTGATGCCGTGCATTTCAGGGTTGGCTCAGTACAACACAGGCAGATGCCTTCCCCGACCCACATTGTCCAGCGCATCGCGCAGCGTCCCGCAATCGCAGAACTCCAGCACCAGCCGCATCTCAAAGCCGCGCATGCCGGTCACGTGTTCAGACGACGATCGTGACTGCTGGCCGCTGCTGGCTCGGTCACCTGGATACACGACGCTGATCTGCAGTGGCAGCAGCAGCAGTGGTACCAGCCACAATCAGCCGCTGCAACAGTCTTTGCGTTGAAGCATGACGTCAGCAACTCAAATACCAGCCAGCACGATATTCCCCAAGCACTAGCGTTGCCTTGCGTGTTGCCCCTCCCTGCCTGTGGCCTCACCTGCGTGCGGTCGTTGTTCAGCATCCCGCGCTGCGTACTTGGCCGGTCCCCAACCACCTGACCCCCTTGCAATCCTGCCCGTGCAGGCGGCGCCACAGTTGCTGCTGCTGGGCTGCCTGCTGCCGCTGCAGCCACCTTGGCCAGCTTCTGTGAAAGCGCCCTTGCAGTGTCATCGCCAGTCTGGTGGTCGGTGCTCCCGGCGTTGGTGTCACGCACTGGCTGGATGCTGTATGTGTATGTCTGTGATGTATTTCAGGGTAGGTGGGGCAAGATTGGGCATGTCAACAGCGGGTGGACAGGCACAGCGGGACGGCATGCACTGGTGTGCAGACTGCAGGCGGCACGAAAACCCGCAGACATGGCCTGGATACGAGCTCACCTGGACAATATTCGGGTGTGACAAGGACGCACTGAGGGCAGCTTCCATGATGGCCATCCTGCGGTCACAGCAGCGGAGCGTGTTCATGCGCAAGTCGTTAAAGCGACGCTGCTTGTACAGCACGTGCTGGGGTGTTGCCAGTAGCAGACATTTTTGTGAAACAGCAACGAGTGTGCACCTGTGCAGGTTGTGTCCTCAGCCCACATCAACTGCTGGCTGGGCAGCCCCCGTTCGCGTGCGCCTGCATGTTGCTGGACGCACCGCTCGTGCTTGTCAACTCCGGTCATCCCAAACGGCAGCATCATGGACTTGACCGCTACCACCGTTCCTCGCCACAGGCCCTTGTACACCTTGCCATACTGCAAGGCACAAGCCATGGCAGGATGCAGGATCAGGACACGGTCAGACACAGCGGAAAGCAGACTGCAAGACTGTTATTTTTCGTGGTGAAGACTTTGCAACAAACAACAACACCTGCACGCTCGCAGCCGAACATATGCGCTGAACATAAGAAAGCAAACCTGCCGCGCCTTTGTCCTCAACACCCCTGCCCTTGCCCGTATTTCTCCTGACCCCTGCCCTCCCCAGACACTTGACAACGCCACAGTTACCCTTGCTGCTGGTCCCCACACTCACCGACCCCTCGCCCAGCAGCTCCAGCACCTCAATCTTGCCGACCACCGAGCTAAGGTCGCGCTCCTCCATGCCCAGGGTTGCAATCTTGCGCCTCACACCCTCTAGCAGCCTGGCGGCTGATGCGTTGTTGGCTGGAGATTGTGCCACCTCCGTAACCTGCCATGGCAGGCACGCCATGCCACCACACACCATTACAGCCAAGTTGATGAAACAGCTGAGTCTCCTTCCAAGCGTGAATGTGCGGCATGTTTCGCTGTGTGCGAGCTCAGCGCACAAGCCCCTGCCCTTGCCCCTCCTTACACACCTTGCCCAGGCAGGCAATCAGCTCGTACTGGCGGTCCAGCAGCATGTCTGTGCGCTGCTTCTCCTCCGCCAGCTGGCGCTGAGCAAGCACCACGTCGGTCACATCCACCTGCAGACGATGTCACCAGGTGCAAAGAGGTAGGAGATATCTAGGGCATTCTGCGTGTTAATTCATGCTGCAAGGTGCTCGCACCAAGCGTGTGGCACCCCGCTTTTCCTTTGCAGCACATTCTGCATGTGCCCAATCACTGACATGTCCCGGCTCTGGGCTTCAAACTGCATCCAACACTTTGATGCAACCCAGCTGTCTGCTGCCAGCAACGCCTGAAGGCAGATAGCGCTGTGCAGTTGCTACAGCTTGTGCGCTTGTGCGCCCCAGAAAACGCCTTGCCTGTGACACAGTGAACACGCGCTGCAGCGTGATTGGGTCGCTAGACAGCGTGATTTGCACGTCGTAATGCACCTCGTCGTCCGGAAGCAGGTTCATCCACGAGCGCAGCGTTGGGTCCACGATCTGCAGGCGCACGTTGAAGATCTTGCCGCTCTGCACCGTCGACCTCAGGGCCTCCAGCTTCTCCTGGTGGCGAGTGCAGAGAGGAGAAACATCAGGGTGAGGAGTGTAGGCGGCACCGCAGCACCTTTGGCAGGTTACGAACCACATGCTGTGGACTTGGCAAGCACCAGCTCCCCGTGGGAAGACGCCCCCAAGAGCAAACACCTGGCCAATACGTAGCGCAGGCCAATTGTTCCCCATCACCCTGCAGGACCGAGGCCAGGCCTGCAGTGCAGTCCTGTTCCACTGGTGCAAGGCAGTTGTAAGTCCTACCACAAGTCCCCACACTGCTGTATGCACCTGATCACCACCCATCAGCAGCTCCATGAAGTTGACGTGGGGCTGCTTGCCGTCCATGTAGGCAGCCGCCACGGCCGCAGGCTCCACGCTGTTGTCGTCCCAGCCGACCATGCTGAGGCGGGAGTTGAACAGCCCATGGCAGCCTGCAGACCCAGCAGAGCGGCAATTTCAGCAACCAGCACCTGGGCTGCAGTCTGCACTTGCACCGTCATAAGCACCCTTGTACAGGCAGGAAAAACTTCCTCCGCCCTGCCATTGGTACAGCAACTTCCTTTAGTTGCAATGCCCACCGCCGACTGCCCACTCACCAAAGGTTGCTGTGCTGGCTGCATTCTGCCACAGCAGCGTTCCATCGTCTGCTGCCACTGTGTTGATGGTGACAGGGCTGTGCTTGACAATAAGGAGGTCGCGCATGGACCACATCAGCTGGAACCGCAGGCTTGCAGGTCCATTCTGGCGGATCATTCCCCAATACCGCTTGCCATTGGTACCCGTGATGATGGTTGGCCAGTTGATGATGTTCCAGGGCTGCAAACGCCATCACAGGTGACGGAACATGTTTGCAATGCCAACACAGACATTGTATTGCATGTTGATGTCCCTCATGACAGCAGAGCATACCAGGTGCTTCAAGCTTCAAGCATATCAGGTGCTGGCAAGAATGTTCTGGTGCATGCAGGGCATGCGCGCAGCAGCAGACCGGATGACGCACCTTGCTCATATCCTTGCCCGGCTCGCCAAAA
This sequence comes from Chlamydomonas urium, assembly GCA_039880955.1. Classification (NCBI taxonomy): domain Eukaryota; kingdom Viridiplantae; phylum Chlorophyta; class Chlorophyceae; order Chlamydomonadales; family Chlamydomonadaceae; genus Chlamydomonas; species Chlamydomonas urium. Next base: position 9,981 of record JAWZTI010000081.1, on the reverse strand, counting down.
AACACTGCACGAAACATGAACGGCTCATACTGCCCGGCCAGCAGGTTTTTGAGGCTGGTCTGTGCGCACAATGGCAGGCAGCAAGAGCAGGAAATTTGACATCAGGATTCAAGGAACCAGGCAGCGAGAGCCACAAGGTGATGTGCTCGGCATGTGCCTACAACTGTACACCGCACCTGCCACTCTGTCCAAAGCGCTGCCAGGTTGCGGTACCAGGAGGCCATAAGCTTTGCAGCCTCCTCATGGTCTGCGCACTTTAGGTCGTGCAGGGTGAGTTTGCTGATGAACTTCATGTGGTCCTGCGCAGCAACCAGGGTACAGAAATGGTTGTTGTCAAGCTGCAACTTGGCAGCAAGGGCACCGCCTTCTGCTCAATGTTGCATCATGGAACAGCAGTTTGCATAGCCAGCCTTACAGCATGAGGTGCAGGAAGCAAGGCATGTGCAAACCCGCTAGCTGTCAGTTCACTCACCGGAACAGATGGATCAGGGCAAGTGCCGTTTTCAATCTGCTTGATGACGTGCTGCTGAAGCGTTTCTCCTGCCTCCAGCTCCGCAAACACCCACACCTGCACGGCACGTGAAGCAGCAGGATCAGTGCACCATGCAGCAGCAGCTGGGCTGAGCCGCCCTGCCCATGCAGCGCACCTGTACGCGCAGGCAGTGGCTGTCTGCAAGCGCGTTCACTTGCTCCACTGTTGTCTGCAGCGGGCCGCCCATTGCAGGCATGAAATCTGTAAGCAGCGTGTACTCCGATATTGCTCTCTGCCGCCTGCCGTGGTCCCCGTCATCCTGCTCAGAGGGCCTGCAATGCATGAACAAAGCATGCATGGCGTTGCTGAGGTGCCCTGCTGGTTTCAGAAGCGATTGCCGTGCTGCGTTGCTAGCTCGCTTGCCTGACATCCATTGGCGCCGGCGCTGAGCTGCGAGCAAAGGCTTCGGTCGCGCTGTCACTCATGAGCGCGTCACGATACACCCATAGCTCGCTTTCCCGCTTGCGCAGAGCTGCCTGGCAGGCTTTCAGGTCCTGTTGCCACCTGCTGCATTCCAGCTGAGACGCAACCAGCTCCTGCTTGCATGTCACAAGCTCATGCCGCGCGCGGGCAAGCTCCTCGGCGCAGGAGCAGCAGTGAGAAGTGCAGAAGCTGCTGGCGCTGTCGAATTGGCCGGACGCAGTCTCCACTGCCAGAGGTTGCATGCGACACAGCAGGGCAGGTCCCCTTCTTGCCGCTGCAGGACTAGGCTGGGTGCCCAACCACTCCACCACAGCCTCCAGGTCACGCAGAAGCGGTCTGCTGGAGCACAGCTTGTTTCATGCTCGGCAAATGGTGTCTACCTTCAGGTGTAAAGGGCATAAGTGCCCAAGGTCGTACGCGCAGTCGTCGCAATGGAGGCCCGCTCAAAGCTGAATGCGGTCTTGTTGTGCTGCGCTGGACCCGGAGCTGCCAATACTGCACTGAGAACTGAGGTGTTGCGCGATCGGGAATATGGGTGTGAATGCGGCTGAGCTGGGACGGCATGTTGATTGTAGATTGAAAGAGCGACGCTTGACGAGCGGATTGCGAATCCGCAGTCTAACGATGCTCAGTGCACGGCAAACCAACGATGAGTGCCAAGTACATGAATCTGCTAACTAGATGCGTTGTGGATTACATCCTGTCAGCAGCGGCGGCTGGCCTGCGGTGCAAGCCCCAGGAACTGATCCAGGTCATTCAGCAGGCGCGCAGCCTGCTCCAGGATCACGTGTGCATCCTCACCCTCCGTCTTAGCAGCATCAGCCCCATCTGGCGTGTCCTCGGGTGACTGCTGCAGCTGCTGTTCAGCCAAGCCCTCCACACCAGTGCTGCCCAACGCGGTAGAGTTGTACTCTAGAGAAGAAGACCCGGCACGTAGCTCCCGCAATTCTTCATCGTCCTCCGTCGCCTGCCACTCCTCCATGACAACAAATGCAGGGCCAGAGCAGTTGGCCACTGCACGTGTCTGTGCGGCGGCTGTCCTTGGTTGCATCAGCTGCTTGCCTGGTTCAGCAACACCTTGATCATGCTGTTGCTTGTCCTGGTGCAGGTGATGCTTCCAAGCGTGCTGCCGGTCATCAGCTGCAGCCGTTGACTGCAGCTTTGAGGCCCACTCCCACGTCTCGCCCTGAGCTATCCAGCGCTCAGGCCATGCCGCCGCATCCGCTGCGACCTTGACGCTCACACTCATCAACACAGCTGGCTGATGTGTGGATGCCGCGCTGACTGCTGCTGCTTGCTGTGGGCGTTGCTGCTGCTGCTGCTTCCGTGCACTGGCAGGCTTGAGCGCAGCCGACTGCCCAGCCGTGCCCGCTCCACCCACAAGGTAAGCCGGTAGGGGTGTGGTTTTCGGCCTGCACAGTGCGTTGGTGCATCACCTTTTCACCATGTTTGATTGGTAACACTACATTCAAAAAGCAGCTGTTCTCCCATCTTGCAACGTATCTGAAGGCCCCCTGCGCTTCCCATGCTCAGCTGTGACATACACCCACCGCTTTCAAGCATCCACGACGCAAACTCACCTGAATGTGCACTCTGCCATCGCGCGCTCCTCGTTCTCCTTTGCCGCCTCTCGCTGCCGAGCAGCCAGCAACGCCTGCTTGCGCTCCCACATCACTAGCTGCCGCTCCGGCTGAGACAGCGACAGCTGTGGCTTGATGCCAGGGTAGGCATGAGCAGTGAGGGGGTACTGAGGACGGAAGGTCAGTTTCATCGCCTCCTCTGCCTCCGCAGCCATCCTGCAAACCAGCACAGTATGCAGGCAAGCGTTGTCAGGTGGTACAAGCAAGCAAGAGAGGAAGCTGCAGCCAGGCAGCAAGACCACGGCAGCGCCCCACCTTGCAGCTTCGCGCCACTCCTCCCGCTTCTGGCGACCACCTTCCACCATCTCCTCCAGGGAGCGTGGTGGCTTGCACTGCGCCCGCTTTGAGATTCGGGGCCTGAACGTCAGCTCAGCGTCAGCGCTCTCGTCGAGCGAGCCGAAACGGTTCACAGAGGACGCACGGCCCGGGCTGCAGGTCCCTGACTCAGGCCTGCAATGCCCGACTGCAGGTGGCGGGGAGCGGCAGAGGCGCCTGGCTGCCGACCAGCGAGCAGCGCCTGGCTCAGTTGCAAGCTCAGCAGCAATGCTGGAACGCGCCAGCAGGCGAGTGGAACCGGGAGACACGCAGCGTGCAGCCTGGCCCTGCTTCTCAAGCCGCCTGCGCTGCTGCAGGCGGCGGGCGCGTGCCTGCAGGAACTCCTGCTGGCGGACGATGAACTCATCCCAGTCAAGGTGGGGGGAAATGCAGCGCCACAGGGTTGTGCGGGCCTGCCCGTCCATGCTTGCAGGTCGCGGCTGCTCGCTGGCAGATGTTGTTGCTGTTGCTGCTGCCTGTGCCTCTAACGCTGATGGCGCTGGTGTATCATGGGCTGGGCTGCGCATGCGGCCAGGGGAGGACATCACTCTGCTGGGATGTGAAGTGGCAGCCCCATTCCGAAGCGGCTGTTGCTGGGCGGTTGCAGGTGGCCAGACCCGCCCCGGCGAAAGTGCTCTGGAGCCTTGAGCGCCAGAGCCCATGGCAGAGCCATCGTCGCTGCTGCGCTGCTGTGCTGCTGCTGTGCGGCGGAAGTTGGTTGCGGGATGGAAGGTGTACTCGTCCAAGCCAAAAGGCTGGATGCGAGGCGGCGAGCGTGGCTCGTACAGCCTTGGGGAGATGGGGCGAGCCATGTACCTGGTGGGGCTCAAGCAGGTGGTATGGTCATCAGTGGATGTGCTGCAGGGAGTAGCATGCCAACGGCACATGCACAGCAAGACAGTGCTGAACCTGCCTGCGCCTGCACTTCACACGGTCACAGCTAGCAACGAACACTCCCCAAATGCAAGCGTTTCTACGAATCCTGCCCTCGCCCCCAAGTCTCACTTGACAGGCCGCGCTGTGAACCGCCTTGCCTGTCGCTCCTCCTCGATTGCTTGCTTAAGCTTCGACTCCAGTGTGGCCCGGGTGTTGAGCGCAGCACCATACAGGCGCTGCCCGAACTCGGGTTCTCTGCCAGGGGGCGGGGAGGCGTCCCTGCCAAAGCTCCTCAGGAGGGCCATAGCAGGGGTGCCAGGCACCGACCTGGACACTGTGGGGCTGTCGCTACTGTCGTCAAGGCCAGCCCAGACATCCTGCAGCCTGCGCTGTGGCCAAGCTGGACCTGGCGTCATGCTGCATCCTGGAGCGCTTGGCCTGCCGCCTCTGTTTGGGGACTCGAACGAGCTGCGTCGCAACAGCCAGGCTGTGCTGCTTGTCGCAAAAGCCCCAGGTGACAGTGCCAAGCCAGGCACCACAGCAGGTGGCGAAGAGGCGCGGCTGACGAGGCGCCTGCTGCGCTCGGTGATGCTGGGACTGAACGTGCACTCCTGCACCTCCTGCTGTTGCTCCTGCTCACGCTCCTGCTGCTGCCGCTGTTTGAGCACCTCCCTGGAGTGCACGCTGCGCTGATACATGGTCACCAGCGCACGTACCCTTGGGTCAGGGTCCTCCGGAGCAGGCTTGCGTGCCTGACGCAGCAGCGCAGCAGCGTCCGCAGCTTGCGCTGCTTCTGTTGACGCTGTTGCTGTTTCTGCTTGTCCCGCAGGAGGTAGTACCCCTGCTGTGCCTGTGTCTGAGCCTTGGCTTGTAGCCTGGGAGCGGCCGCCTGCTACCTGCCGTCTCTCAGCCTTGGCGGCTGATGAGGTTGGTGGCTGCAGTTGCGATCCGGCTGCAGCAGAAGCTGCCTTGCTCCCTGGCACTGGCGCAGGGTGCAAAGCGCACCTGGTGCTGTCTTGTAGCTTGCGCTGTGCCAGGTGCTGCTGCGACAAGGGACTCCCTTGGACGGCCGCCACGTGTGGCGTAACAGGCTCGGCTGGCTGCTGCTGCTGCTGTGCCTTGCTGGCAAGCGCACCACCTGGCCGGACCTGGCCGGACCTGCTTCCAACGCTGGCTGTCCTGCCCTCAGGCACGGGTGATGCAAGTGGCTTGCCCGCAGCTTCGCGCTCCTCAGGCTGTGGTGACAACTGGTATGTGCCCTGCTGACGTGGGCTCTGCTGAGGCGTGGTCACACCCTGCTGCTGCACCTGCACATCTGCCGCTGGACCTGGAGCACGTACCTGGGGAAGCTGAGCCAAGGCGCCTGTGCTTGCTGTTGAAGGTGGGCGGCTGGGCACCTGACCAGCTGCGGCGCGTGTTGCAACAGGCTGAGGCTGCCCTGCTGGCAACGGCAGCAGAGATGAGTTGGCTGGTGCTTGCAGGCCCTTGTGCTGTGGTGGTGCTGTGCCCGTGAGTACTTGCTCAAGCGCATGCAGCTCTGACCGCAGCGCCTGTTTCGTGGTCGGCAGCATGCAGGCACATGGTGCGCGTGTGCGGCAAGCCAGACTGCAGAGGCAAGCACATGTGCATGCGCATGTGCATGCCTCAATGCCCACCATGTCGCGGTCCCCCAACAGCTCAATCATCTCCAAGTCGTTGGTGGGGCCCGAGAGGCCGGGCCGTTGTTGACTCGGGGAAGCCTGCATGGAACGCGCCAACGCTTCAGGTGGCGACTGGCAGGCCGCACATGGCGATGTGCATGTCATGTCGCTCGATGTAGATGCGGATGCATGTGCATGCGTGCCTGTATTGCATGTTGGCGTGGGCTATGTGAAGGCGCCTTGCTCAAAGCTGCCAGCGTGTCTTGGAGCAACTGTCCTTCTGGCGCCGTTAAAGCGACGGGCGCGGCCATGTTGGGTCGCCAGCGTAACAGCGCGCTACTTTCAGGGAGGCAGTGTTTGGTGGCCACCAGTTGCAGGGGTTGCGATGTTCCTGTGTCCTGCCGCTAGTAGTGCTTTGGGAAGGGAGGTTGATTGGTGTGGGTCAGTGGCGCAGCGCCTGTCGCACATGCATGTTGTGCGCTGCGAGCGCGTTCAAGAGGCAAAGCACACATCTGTTGCGTATGTTGTAAGCGATACAACACCAGTTCCTCGAAGCAGTGAGTTCCTGGCGGAAAGCCTGCAGTAGGACTTTGTTACACTGAGTAACTGGCACTCCGGGGAATCAGCACTTTCATTTCTGCAACTTGTCTGGACAGGTGCTGTCTGCCACTTGCCAACGCTCTGAACGGATGTGCCCGCGCTGAATAACAGCTTTGCATAAGCCAAGGCTCCTGTCAAACCAAGAAGCCAAAACGAAAGCAGGAATTGATGAAGGGGCAGCACAGCGCCGCTGCACGACTGCAAGGCCCAAGTCAGTCACTGCACCGCAGCCCAATCCGGCGCAAGTGTTGTGTCGCAGTGCGACCAAGTCACGCATACCGAAAGAGGTCCTGAGAGTATGTACAAGGTGACCGCCTGCCTGGCGGCGTCCACATACAAGAGCGATACACAAGCATTGCAACAGACTAAGCTGTGCCAGGTGACACGCTTAGCAGCTCGCTTATGCGTCATCCTCACTGTCAGTCACATCCTCGCCACGCGCCCTGCGTGCGTCACGCAGCTTCTTCAGCGCCTTCTTCTCCTTGTTGGTCAGCTTGGTCTTCTGCTGTTGCTTGACCTTGATGACGTTGCCAAACGCGTCCAGCACCTCCTCCTCCTGCTTGAACTCAACCTTCTCCTTCAGGCCACCGCCGGGCTGCTGGCCAGTGGGGGTCAGGGTGCCATCAGCCACAGTCCAGGTCTCAGAGCAGATGGCGCCGGAGAACTCGTGGTTGTGGGTGATCATGACCACACCACCACCAAAGCCCTTGATAGCCTCTGCCAGAGCACCTAGCGAGTCGCGGTCCAGGTAGTTGGTGGGCTCGTCCAGCACAATCATGTGGGGGTTGTTCCACATGGCGGCGCCCAGCACCACCTTGACCTTCTGACCACCGGACAGACCGCGCATCAGGGAGTGGGTGGAGAACTCGGGCTCCAGACCGAAGTCCTCCATGTGCTTCTGGATGTTCACGCTGGTCAGGGGCTTGGCAAACAGACCAGCCTGCGCCGCCTCCTTGGCATCAACGTCGTTGACCATCTTCTCAAAGCCCATCTGCACCAGGTCGTCACGGGGCAGCCAGGTGTTCTGGTCCGCGTGGCAGCCCACCCACTGCACCTCGTACTCGTAGGAGCTCTTGAGCTTGCGGCGGCCCAGAATGCGCTCCACCACACGCTTGACGCCGTCCACCAGGATAGCCGCCTTCATCTTCTTCTCCTCCTCCTCGGTCAGCTTGCGGTCCACCTTGCTCAGCGCCTCGCGGTCCTCACCGATAGCGTAACGCCACTGGATGTACTGGTTGGCAGTCTTGTCCAGGTGCTGCTCCAAGTGGTGGAACGCGTGCTGGGCGACGTAGGCAATACGCAGGTTGGGGTGCTTCCACATGGTGCCCTCGGTGGCCTCGTGCTCACCGCACAGGATCTTGATCATGGTGGACTTGCCAGCACCGTTGGCACCGTGCACCACCACACGCGAGGACAGGGTGCAGTAGATGGAGACGTTGGTCAGGGTGTTCTTCTCAGCCTTGGGGTACCTGAAGCCGGCCTTGATCATCTTGAGGATGGCCTTGTCCTTGGTCTTGACGCCCTCCAGGAACCCAGGCTCAGGGAACTTGAAGGAGAAGGCAGCTGCCGACAGCTCGTAGTAGCTCTTGGCCTCGGGCTTCTGCTTCACAAACTCAGACAGGTTGCCGCGGTAGCACTTGAGCTTGCGGCCCTCGTAGTTGAGAATGTGGGTGCACACACGGTCCAGGAAACCAGAGTCGTGCGACACCATGATGGAGGTGACGTCAGTCAGGCCGACCAGGTAGTCCTCCAGCCACTTGACGTTGTTGACGTCCAGGTGGTTGGTGGGCTCGTCCAGCAGCAGAATCTGGGCCTTCATCAGAATGGCGCGGGCCAGGGCCAGCTTCATCTTCCAGCCACCGGACAGAGAGCCGACGGCCTTGTTAAGGTACTCCTCAGAGAAGCCGACGCTGACCAGCATCTTCTCAACCTCATCGCGGGGGGTGCCGTCCAGGCGGGGGTCGTTGAACACAAAGTCCAGGGAAGGGGTGTCAGCCTCCTCAGCGTCGATGTCGTGCTCCACGTACACAGTCTTCAGCTCAGTTGGGGGAGGGAAGCCCTCAACCTGGCCGTTGGCGATGGCACGCATCAGCGTGGACTTGCCGGCACCGTTGGGGCCGCACAGACCGTAGCGCTTGCCCTTCTTGAGGCGCAGGCGGGCCATGTTCAGTAGAATCTTGGCACCGTAGGCCAGGGAGAACTCGCAGTTGCACAGGTCCTCGCCCTCCTCCTCCTCCTCCTGGTTGGCAGCAGCCTCCTTCTCGGCCTCCTCCTTGGATTTGGCCAGCACAGCGCCCACAGCCTCAGCCGCCTCCTTGTCGCTGGTGTAGGGGGCCAGGTAGCAGGCCGCAGACTCCACCCAGAAGCTGGTCACCCAGTGCTTCATGTCGCACAGGGAGCACATCATGCGGGCGGCGTAGGTCAGGGTGACCTCGTCCACAGCAGAGGCCTTGGCGCCCAGAGCCTCCAACAGGCGGGAGCGCACCACCTCAGGCTCAGCCTTCTTGGGGGCAGTCAGCTTGCCCTCACCACCCACGCGCAGCAGGGTGGCATGAGCGTTGGCAGCCACCTTGCGGCACTCAGGGTCAGCGACCTCGTTGGACACCTTCTCCAGCTCAGGCAGCAGCTTGGGCAGGAAGGGCGCCGCGTCGTGGGGGTTCTCCACCAGCTTGGCCATGTTGTCAATGATGACAGCGGACTTGCGCTTGATGGCGGTGGTGCGCTCACGCAGACCACGCACCAGCAGGGGCACGATGATGGAAAGGGGGGCGGACTCCACCTGCTGCACGAACGTGGTGGCGGCCAGCTGGTGGATGCAGTCGGTGGTCTCGGCCTGCGCACAACAGGGGCAGGAGGCGGGTAGGGATGGCAGGTCAGCAGGGCTTCGCAGCATAGAGCAAGCGCAGGGTGCAATTCAGGGCTTTGGCTGCTATTGAACAAACAATCAACCTGGCAAACGGATGCACCACTTTTTTACATGCTGCATGGCTACTGGGCTGAGCTTAACCGCCTTCAATTCACTTAGCTGCCACACCAGTGCAGCTTCGACAGCCATCGTGTGTTTAACAAACGGCACAACTGCAGCCACAGTCTCTGCCCTGCCCATGCTGGCACCTAGAGCGCGCGACTGAAGCCCGACGTACACTCCTCAATGCCCAAACACGCACCGGGCGAGCAATGCAGCCAATCAGGGCAGGCAGGAACTTTGTGATATCCCTGTTGCCGTTGACGGCAAACGTGTCCTGCAGGGCCTGGGTGGTGGCGGCCTTGACCTGTTCCTTGGCGTCAGCCATGCTGTCTGTAAGAGAGGAAGACCAACAGGCAGCAGCAAGGCATATGCGTCAGCACAAGTACTGGCATGAGGAAAGCAACAGCAGACGGACGCTGCGTTGCCCATGGCCCTGATGCTGCATAGTGCACAGGCAGCCTAGCATGGCAATGCGCAGCTATGCAGGCGCCACTCAGGCTGTAGTCATGGCCACCGCTTGTGTGCGCAACACCCGTGGAGCACTCACCGGTCAGGTAAGGCACAATGTCGGACAGGCTGGCAGCAATCTGGTTGGGGGCGGTCTTGGCCAGGCCAGCCAGCAGGTTGAGTGCCAGGACCTTGGTCTGCCAGTTGCGTGCCTGGCTCATGCCATCAAACAGAGCAGGCAGCACGTCCTGGGTGGAGTACGGGTTGAGGATGGCGAACAGCGCCTTGGCAGCGTCCTCGGCGGCGGTCCTGACGGGCGCCACCTTGTCAGCCGCGCGCTCCAGCAGCGTTGCAACCATGGACACGAGGAAGGGCTCAGCCTTGCGGCCAAACTCAGCCACGAGTTTAGAGAACGCCACCAGGCCTCCCTCGCGGGCAGCGGGGTTGCTTGCATCCTCCACCGCCTCCTTCAGAGAGGCGGCAACGGTGGACAGGCTGGAGACGCCAGCGCTCTTCACCGCAGCTGCCAGCTCGCCGGCG
>JAWZTI010000080.1:0-60454 GCA_039880955.1 Chlamydomonas urium | reverse complement strand
ACCCGAAGTCTAGAAACCATAACCGAAACAGGATCCTTCCGCAATGGGAATCGAACTCGTGACCTCTGGAAAAGTACCAGGGTACTTCTGCCCTCTCTAGCAGTTTAACGTCGTGCTGAGGACAGCAACTTGGGGCAGCAACTTGGGGCAGCAACTTGGCACATAATCAGTGTTCGACACTGTCAGCTCCGATCAGCAGCTGCAGCAGCTTTGGTGTTGTGGCATAGCACGTGCTGTGCACATCAGGTTGGGTTGACGTCAACGGAAGTAGAGCGCTTTAAAGTGCTTCAATTCTGCAGTGCAGGCCTCACACTGGCCTTTGGTTGATGGCTCCAGGACTCACCAGGTTGAAGAGAGCCACAGGACTTCCCACATTGGCCAGATGCGTGTGTGCGACTCCATTGATCACAATCATCATTTTGCCCCAGACACCAAAAGGCAGCATGAGCATGACCTGCATGGCCGGGGTAGCGGCATGCAGCAGTCGTTAGAAGCAGTGCACCACACGCGGGTTGCATGGGCATGCGCAGCTGGTCAGCGGTTGGCAGCGCTGCTCACACTAGCAACGGATTCATCCTGTCAGTTTTGCAGGCTGGCAGTTCCATTTCTGTCAGTTGATGGGATTGCCTGCAGGCCATCAAGGCAAAATGTGGAGGCTGGCATGTGTTCACAAGAGACACCTTGCATGCCCCTGCCGTGGGCCGAGGAGTCAACAGTACCGCACTGCTTCACTGTCGTTCATGTAGCAGGGCTAGCTGGCAATATCAAGCCCGTGGTCCTTGCTGACTCAGCCTCAAGCCCAACACTAATTGTGACTGGGATCATGCACCTCAGGCGCAGCCACAGCCTGCCACTCACGATGAGGCATGCGGAGCGGACCAGCGTCCTCTTGCTCTGCGAGCCACCGGCGCGCACCCTGTTCTTCTTCCAGAAGGCCATGGACGCACACGTTGATTTCAGGATGCCCCACACTGACATGCCCTGTGCAACGAGACCGCCGAGAGGTAGGCAGAGGAGGCTCACCAGCATGAGTGACGGGTGCATAGTGGGCACTGCATCAAGCGCTGAGAAAAGAATACCACCGCGGGGTATGCACAACCCCGTGAGCCTGGTCTGTGGGTGTATGCCCTTTATGAAAGCATTATATGCAGGCGCTGCTTTGTTCACCTGCATGTTGGCCTTGTCCGCAATGTTGAGGAAGGGCTTTGCGGCCTCGTCTGACTGGGGACACTGGCGTCCACAAAGCCGGCCTCCTGTCAATGCAGCAGCACAGGTTATAACACATGTGTACACCGACCTCACCTCTGGTGGCATTTCTCAGGGACGCACTTGCGCGTCCACAACAATCATGAAGATGAATGCAATGGCATGTGCGCAGCCTTTCAATGCACACCAATGGCTGCTGTGCTCAACCTGCTCACCCCTTGCTGCTCGCCCTCGGTTGCAGCTGCGTCGCCACCGATGTCATCCTCGAGCAGCACCAGCACACGCGAGGCGAGGGCGCGAATGACCGCTGTCGGGACCTGAAGGAACACATTGTACACATTTCAGCGGTACAGCACCACCTGCACCAGGGTAGGATCAAGAATGGGCTTCAGCTTAGGTTTCATCGTTGCAGCTTGTTTACAACAACGTAGTGTTTGCCACTGCAGTGGCAAACCCTGCGTTGCTGCCTCGGTACCGCACTGGTCCCTTCATACTCACGCCTATTCAACCCTTGTGGCTTTCACTTGCCTGAGTGGTGACGACAAGCATGAATATGACGGCGAGACAGCTGCACACACAGCCCTCGACGATCAAGTAGTAGTAGTGGATGGAATTCACATCAATTGCCTGCTGCAGCACAATCTGCAAGAGAAGCACGATGCAAGCAGCAGGCAAGCCAAGGAAGAAGGCGTTGTGTTGTGAGCGCCCTGCTTGGCGCACAAGCTGTTTGATGGCGGAGGCTTGTGCCAGCATGTGGTGCATGCCGCTCAAACATGCCCCCGCCAGGTACAACATGGGTTTCATGAAATACAACAGCAACAACAGAAGCAACAGGAACGTTTTGGCAGCTGACACTCATGCGCCGAACCCAGCAACTTCCCCAGCTGAAATTCCGCCATTCCCAACTCACCAGCAGGTAGGTGTTCATGGTGCTGGTGAAGGCTGGTAGCAGCTGGTCGATGGTATTGTTCCGGATGAAGCGCACGTCATACCAGTTCCGGAAGATAGTGGCGTTCACCACGTTCGCAGGAAATGTTGGTGTCAGCGCGTGGATGTTCAGCGCCTTGTTCTGCGCAGGCACAAGCAACCACTTGCGTTATTGGTGTACAAGCAGGCTAGGACAAGTGGCTGATTTGAAATGCAAATTGCTGGACTGTGGTTGCTGTGTCTCCAGGTGGGCTAAGGCAAACAGGCAGATTGTTTGTGCGCAGGGTGCCTTGTTCCTGCGAATTCCAGGTCCTTCGGCGACGTCGACATCAACAGCTTATGAACTCACCACTACCATCTGGCCTGCGTCCAGCAGTGTCATGTTGACCGTCTCGGAGACGCTGGTTGGGAAAGCGGGCAGTATTATTGTCACCGTCACTGTCGCTCACTTCCACAAGTCAAGAATGGCCTTGTTTGGGCTGTTGGGGTCCGAGGACTCATCCAGCTGCTCCACATACCCAAAGGTCTCCTCATGCAGAGCCTGCAGACGGGGCAGGGCATGCATTGCATGGGCTGCAAGCTCTGCGCATGGCATGCTGCATGCTGGCAAAGAGGGGATCATGACCTACCTTGAAATCCATGGCGTATGTCCAAAATCAGCTGATTTCGGACGTAAACCGTAAAACGCCCGGCTGTAGGCCGCATTACGTGGTAGGATCTGCCAGTTGTCACATTCAGTGACTCCCATTTGTTAAGTGACTTGGTGAACACACCTCACAGTGGGACTGCCTCTCCACTTCATGTGTTGCAGTGACAACCAGTAATCACAGTGACAACCAGCCGTGGTTAGCACAGTAACACCTTGTGGCTTGGACAATCACAATGGCAACCCATCACACTGCCAGTCCATCACTGTGGCAAATTCTCAAACACACTTCTCACCGTAAATTCTCAAACAGTCACAGTGAGAATCCCTCTTCACTGTGACTATACCACTGTAACAACCATACTGTCACTGTAACACCCTATGGCATGGACAAGACACAGTGACATACAAAGGCACTTCTCACTGTAACCATCAAACATGTGCCTATCACAGTGACTTCTCTGCACCCTCACAGTGGCACTTTTATGATCACCTGACCACATCAGTGTCGGCAAACAACCCCGCTTTCTAACAGATATACTAAAGATGATAAGCTTAGTGTAAGTGTAAGCGTAGTGCTTAAGCGGGCAAGTGACCCGACAACCATACAGTCAGATGATTGCTTTTCACACCATGGAGTCATGTTATTTTATTGGATGGAAGCTGCATAGAAGCTACCCATTATTTTATACAGGTAGACACCCACACAGTGGTCCATTAAGCAATCACCGGACTGTATCAGTGTCGGCAAACTACCACGCTTTCTGTCAGATATACTCAATATGATAAGCGGGCAAGTTTCCCGACACTGATACAGTCAGAGGATTGCTTATCCGTCCATGCAGCCCTATGATCTCAATAGGTGGAAGCTGCTGTGCAAGTGCTGCTTCTGTGGATTTGCTATGAGCACATGCATACATGCGGACCTGGTGCGAACCTATGGCACGCTCGTCACTGTGGCTCCTCATTGCTGGCTACTGGACCGATCTCTTTGCATGGCACGCTCAAGTTGGCCAGCTTGTGTGCACGCATCTTGTTCTTCACATACTCTGGGTCGTTGTCATGCCTCAAAATCGCCATATCCATGGGACTGTAATGCAGGCACCACTAGCATGCTGTGAGGTTCCCATCCACATGCGCTCATGCTCCCAGCGCATGTACTCGTACCTCAATGCCTCTGCCTCTGCCTTGGCAATCTATGCCTCCGCCTCCTTCAATGCTGCAAGTGCTGTCGCAACCTTTGCCTTCGCAAGCCTCACGGCTTCCACCTTCTCACAGAGCGTGTCCTCACTGAACGCCTCATTGACTGTAGCTATAGGCTGCGTGGCCATCAATGAATTGATGTGGCGATGTTCCTTTAAGCCACATCTAAAGCCATCCGGTCTGCTACTCACACGCTCCACTTTGCGGCAGTCCAGGGGTCGTTCTTGATGACCTCCAGGAACTTGCTGTAGACCTTGAGGATGCGCCAGCTGTCAATACTGCTCTGCAGCATGTCCCTGCAACGGCGATTGGCAGGTTGCCCAGTGAGTCAGTGAGTGGAAGTGGGGGCAAGAACAACTGTCAATGCAGCTCAGTCCTGAACCCACTTGTACACGGCGTCCGCGTTGGAGACAGCCACGTCCACTGCGTTGACGCACTTCAGCAGCTCCTCAAACTGCGTGTGTGTGGAGTGTGTGTGAGGAAAACACACTTCAGCAGCTGCTTGAGGACTCAAACATGCAGCAACTGGCCTGTTTGTTAACTGTTGGTGCGTACCTCGTGCCTTATCAGCATCTGCCAGAAGTCGGCCATCGCGAACAGCGCCTCACGGTAGACTTTGGTGGCCAGCCTGTGAGCAGCAGCACATAAGGTACACATTGTATGATGACGCGTGTTGATGTTTCTTTGAGCACGAGGCTTTATGCTGCACAGCTTCGCCACCCACCTGAGGTTGCGCTGCATCTGCACGCAAGACAGAAAATCAGAGCCCTGTGCATCCGTCTGCACTTGCTGCTGCTCCCGTGAGAAGATAGCAAAGCGCTCCAGGAAGCTGCAGTTTTGTGCAAGCAGGGCCAGTGTGAGGTGATGGCATTCGTGGCAGAGGCACACGATTGCGCAGCTCGCTCCACTGACCTTGTCTGCGATTTCTTGGCGATGGTGAGCTGGAGGAGGCTGCTCTGCAGGCTCTTGCGCACATCAGCCAGGAAGCTTGCGTGCAGGATGTACATGTAGGCATTGCCCTTGAACTGGACAGTGCCGACCCTCACCATGGTATCAGCTAGCTCCACTGCGTTGGCGTCCAGCACCTCGGCGTCTGTGTCGATGCGCACCCATCTGCAGATGGTGGGATGACAGGCACAGGCTAGTGAGACCCGCTGACGAGCAACTGAGTTTCAACGCAGCCTAATCGCGCCCCATCACCTCCAGCACTCACTGGCGCAACACGCGCATGCAGACCTCCACCTCTCGGGGGTCGCTGAACTGCTGGAGGAGTGCAGCGTCAGCGTCTGACGCCGCATATCTGAGTGAGCGCAGGCAGGCACAGGTCATTCAGCTTGTGGGGGTCCAGTTGCCAGGCCGCCTGCAATTGCAACTTGACTGGGTTGGTCTGATGAGAGTGATTAAGCGCTCGCCTGAACTTGTCGACCACGTTGACCAGCAGGTAGCGCAGGCCAGCACTGCCATGCACACAACGCTGTGATGGGCAAGCCAGGCGAAAGGGGTACGTCAGGTCTACAGTCAAGCATGTTTGCATACAGAGGACATGGATGTCAGACTGCCTTTCCCTGCTGCCAGGCTCACCTGCACAGCACCGCGCCATAGCTTCCGCAGCGGATGTAATTCTGTAACAGAAGGAGTGTGTCAGGGGTCAGTGTCAGCTGCGTGTGAGCATCTCGCGCTGAAGGGCTGCCACGTGAATCACACACTCTCCACCCAGCCGATGTAGTGGGGCACCCATTTCACGTACAGGTACACCAAAATTGTTGCTCCAAAGATGTAGCAGACAGATGTGTAGACAGCCATTTCTGCAAGGTCAAAACAACAGGCATGTCTATGAGTGGGGTCGCTGCATAAGGAAGGATGCAGGGCACATGCTTTGGGGTGAACGTTGCATAGCGTGGCGGCTGCTTGCAGCGCATTAGCAGGGTGGTGGCTGGAGGCACGGACTGGCATGCAGCACATCAGCAAACGCACTGTGTTGTTGATGAACACAGCAGGCCGTCATGAAAAACCTCATCAGGAAGCCAATGACCCCCACCCTGTAGTGCCCCACAGCCAGGCAGTACTTGGTGGTGGGGTCAGTGATGTAGATTTCGATGTTGCGCAACAACTATGATCTGTGCGTGCACTGGCTGCAGTGTGTGCAGCTGCTAAGCATTGCATGTCAGCAACAGTTTCTTGTGGCGGCCGGGAGTCGACGTGCGGTACGCTGACTGATTTCGTAGCTCATGACATACACGGTGTCCGCATAATTTGCTGGCACAATCAAGTTCGCCAGGGCACAATTTGTGGCCCAGCATCATTGGTGGCCTAGGTAGGGTCACTGTGACTTGCCTCGCCAGGCTGCCATGTGCAGCCTGCCTGTGCTAATCCAATACCTGCACATGTGCACCTGCGCTTTCGTCGAACGGCTCTGGAAACAGGGTGTTTTTGTCAGGGGGCCCCGCATGGCACATGCATGGTTGCAACCAAGTGAGGCCCATGTTGGTAATACCAACACGCTGACATGTCTGGCATGGCTTCCCATCACCTCTGTGCAGAACAGTATCTGTCACACTTCATTTCCCCCGCACTGTGCACAACGCTCTAAAACAGACTACGTGCACAGCAAGAACAGCTCAGCAAATCTCCAACAGGATAACCTGCTGAAATGGCCGCTTCAATGACTGTCAACGTCTGTCAGTCGACCTCAACACTGTCACGAGGCGGAAGTCAGAATTTGACACAAGCACACACAGACACGCAAAGCCTCCTCAGTACAGTGGACAGGCTAGCTTGAGCAGCCCTACTGTTACGCTCAGCTCAGAAATTGCTATTTGATCGGGAATTTGTAGCGGCCTTGAACGGCCAGCTCTGCCCCTGAAAAGATGACGTCTTCAGCTCTTCTGACTGGTGTGCCTTCAGGTGCGAACCCCAAAAATCAGGGCTGGGTCGCGGGTCAGCGATGCCATGCCGTCGGGGTTGACGGGCTGGTAACTGCAAGTGGGGCCAGGCAGGATGACGCGGGTATGAGCACACCATCCAGGAGCAAGGGAACATGTGAAGCAGTTAGGCAAGGATTGCACAATAACAGTGCCTGTGCCCTGCCGCGAGTGCACTCACCCTGCTCCTGCACCCCTAATCCCACCCTGTCCATTCACTCACTTTTGCCGAGCCAGCCCCGCCTGCAGGTGCACCAGCGCCCCCAGCGGCAGCACCAGGGATGTCGGCACCCACTGCCCTCGCTTGGTCGGCCGCTCCGTCCCCACAACTGGAGTCATCGCGTCTATCTCCCTGTCGGCCAGCTGCCGCACGACCTCCTCACAGCCCACCTGGCCGCCGCCAGTGCCCCACGCCCCGTTGCGGTTGTACATGTGGACAACAGTCCAGTTGTCGCATGAGGTGAGCAGCTGCAGAGGTGCACAAAGGGTAGGGCAGATGAGCAAGTGCAGGTGGTGAGCATAGTGTGCATCAAGGCCGCTGCTCCAAACTTCCACTCCACACTTCCGCCCCCAATCTGCGCCTCTGCCCCCCTCCGCACTTCAGCCCTCGCACCGTCCTCCGGGCCCCTGCAGCAGCACGCACCCAGCTATGCCCCAGTCGCACGCGGGACCTCTCTTTCTAACTTTCCTCCTGCATGTACCTGGTCCTGGCCTCGCCCCTCGCACCTGCAGGAGCGCGCGCACCGAGCAATGCCCCAGCTGCGCCTCAATGTCTATCTTGCGGCGCTCCGCCAGCGCTGTCGCCGCCGCAACGCTGCTCGGCCCCGCATACTGCCTGACCAACGGCCCAAACAGCACCAGCGGCACGCTCCAAGCCGGCGGCGGAGCCGGCTGCCGCACCTGGTGCTCCGCAAGGGGTTCATAAGCCACACCTGCCGTAAGCTGCGCCAGCAGCAGCTTCATAGGGCGGAGGAAGCTGGCGGCGAGGGGCAGCGGTACACAGCTCTTGGGCGTTGCCACGCCCGCCATCAGCGTCTGCTCCTGCAGTACGCCCTCAGTCATGAGCAGTACAAGCTCCCGCGACGTACACGTCCCCTGCCCGCGCGTCGGGAACTCCGCCGTTGCTCGCCCCAGCTTGCCCCAAACATAACCACTGCTCGAAGCGCTGTAGTCCAGCACGATCACCCACGACTGGGCCGCGGAGGCCAGCAGCTCAAGGCGCTGCCGCTCGTTCATGGCTGCCACTGCCGCCGCCACCAGGGGCTTCGCTGTCGATGGCCCCATTGCTGCCGCTGCTGCCCCTGGCGCTGCCGCTCCTGCTCCCGCTGCCTCTCCCATTGCCAGCGTCGCTGCTGTGACTGCAGGCTCAGGGGCGCTGCTCGGCGCCGCACTGGCAGCCATGCTGGTCAAAAGCGGGACAGCCATGGACGGCAGCTGCTTCAACGGGGCAGAGAAATTCTCAGGGTGCTGCGACATGGGCAGCATGGGTGGGTGTGCCGCGCCTGCTGCAGCGGTGGCGATGGGCCTGCTGAGTGCTGCGGGGAAGACGATGGGTGTACGCCTGGGGGCAGGCGCGGCACGGGCTGTTGCCGCGCCGCCCGGCCCCCCTGCAGGACCAACACCCTGCTGCCCCTGCACGCCAGCCTGCTTGTTCTTCTTCTTCTTGTTCTTCTTGTTCTTACGCGTACCCTGCGCGACCCCCTGCTCCCCCTGCTCCTGCCCCTGCTGCCCCTGTCCCTGCTGGCCCGGCACACCTTGCCCTGGGCTGTGCTGCGCCTGCGCTGCGCTGCCTTCAGCCCCCTCTGCAAAGCCAACACCTGTGATCTGCTGGATCACCTTGTCCAGCTCACAGGCCAGCTGGACCTGCAAAAAGCAAGGCCGAGTGCCGGCAGCAGGACAGGTCATTGCGGGACAGGTGTACAAGCTTGTTCAGGCAGCACAGGGAGGCATGTAGCACCCCACACCACATCATCAGATTGCGACGGCTGACATGCTTTATTGACATTTGCTTGACAAACTGTGCATACATGGTGAGCCCAGATCACCCACTCACCATTGCTGAGATGCCATCGTCCAACCCCGGTGAGCCCTCCGGAGGAGCGCCTGCGGAGGGACCTTCTGGCCCCTCGCCTGACCCAAGCTGCAGCTGTTGCAGCTGTTGCTTCTGTTGTTGTGCCTGACGGCGCTGGCGCTGGCGGTGCTGCAAGCTGCTGGCGGCCCTTAGCAGCTGCTCCACCAGCTTGATGGCGCCCTGCGGATACACACACACGCAACCCATGGAGCGCAGAGTTGTGTTGTAAGAGAATTAACGATGTTGTTATTGTGAGCCCTGCTATGCGCTGGAATTGACGCTGCAGTAAGCCAAGGTGCTTTGATGTGACACAAGCGCAGTGCATGTGTGTCACATCGGGTCAGCCCTGCCTGGCCTCAGGCCCACAGGTGACAAGCAATGCATGTTGCAGCCACACGAAAATGCCGGCGGTCGAACCCTTAGCCAGGTCAAGCGCCTGTTTGTGATGCTCCCCTTGCTCCCAAGCCCCCACATGCCCGCAGCACACCAGTCATCCCCACACTGAAGAGTCCATGGCCATGTCACCAAGCCACCTGTATGTCATCAATGGAGGCGGAGCTGGCCTGTGCTGCCCCATGCAGGCGCGCTTGAGAGGGTGCGCCGAGGGCGCCTGCATGCTGCTGTCGCATCTGCTGTTGCAGCAGCAGCTGGCTGTGTTGCTGCTGCAGGACTTGCAGCTGCAAGCACAGGCAGACAGCAGCATGATATGCTGACATTGTTACACAGGACACACTGCTGTTGCGCAGTAGAGCATGACAACTTCCACGGCATAGCTGTACTGCACCAACATCCAAGAGCATGCGGCACCTGCAAGCCACCCCCTCTAAGATATCCCCAGCTCGCTGGCCCATCAGCACGCTGCGTGTTTGTGTCTTTGGACGCAGACAAACCCTCGTACCCTGCAGGGCCCTGACCCTCTCATTCCCTGGCCCCTTGACCTGTGACCCCCTGATCCCCTACCCCATGCCAACTCACCTCGGACGTGAGCCTCACGTTCTCCCATGCGAGCTGCTGCACCCGCAGCTCATCTGCTGCCAGCCTTGCAGCCACGTCAGGGGGCACCAGCAACGGCCACGCTGCACAGCAGCGAGGAACACAGACATCAGTGAGGGAGTGGGTTGACCCAAGCAAGGTGAGCGTAGCATCATTCAGTACATCAGCACCCAACACACTTGCTTGCATCCAATGGTCTCCCTACCAGCAGGCCTATGGTGTCTGATGTCTAGTCATGAAGTCGGGCATGCGCATCCAGGTCCAAACACCAGGGCTGCTATGGAAGCATATCCTAGCAGCCTCACCAATCCCCCTGACGCTGCGCCCGAAACCCCTTACTTGGGACAAGCGCCTCGCCATAAAGTTGAGCAGGCCCATGAGGGCCAATGGCACCTGCATGCGCCGCCACATCAGTGTCCATGCTGTGCCCTGATGCGCCCATGGGGCATGGCACCTCGCCTGTCCCCATCACCCCTGCTCCTGGTGCTGCTGCCGCCGCAGCCGCTGCACTGTTGTTGGGGTCTGCAGGCTGCAGCACTGCCAAGAGCGCGCTTGCATGCATGCAGTTGTACTGCCTCGCGTGCATGTCGTGCTCCAGTACGGCTCGGAAGCTGAGCGGTGCCTGAGCAGCCATTGAGTTGGGCTGCAGCATGCATGCTCCCGTTGCTCGCTGCGCTCTAGCTCAAGCCATAACGCACTGTCTGCTCCGTGTAGCTGCCCGAGGCCACTCCTCACATGCTATCCTAGGCTGGAAGGTCTGAATGTGAAAGAACAGAATCGATGGACGAACTGGCAGCACCCTGTGCAGGAAGAGGCATGGTGTGCATGAGGATCATGGGCTGGGGCACCAGCTGAACCCAACTCAGTCTGCGCGCCCAGTCCTGGCGGCGTGCCTGTGCTGCGCCAGCTCCGTGCGCTATGCGCCGCTTCTGCAGCCAACAAGTGAGCAGCGCTGGTGACGGGACGTGCCGATGGGCGCCATGGGGTGATGTGAAGCTCTGGCAACATTACAGGCAAATTAGAAATTTCAACTTGCGCGCGAAAGTTCATGTTACAGCTTTGCAAAAGGCAGGTGCCATTTCGTGTAGCTCCAGCAGAAAACCCTGTAAGCAAATCAGCTGCATGATGCCAAAAAAAGAAACGGCAGGCGCAGGGCCCCCGTAGTATGTCCTTATGTAGCAAAGTTGCACGTGGCGGCGCCACAAGGCACAGGGTACAGCTATGAGCAAATATGTTACGTCAGAACGGCATGGCAGAGTAATTGCTCGCCATGCCATTCGCGGCCCACAATCAAGCGCGGAAGCAACGGACTGCACGGCTTGCACGGACTGCACCAGGACCATCAGCATTGCAGTAGCCCAAGGTGGTGTGCACACAAATCTCAAACAGCAAGGTTCGCAGAGCCCCAAAAATGAGGGCATAGCCCCCCAGCCCAACATGATGGCTTATCAACCCTGTACATGAGTGAGGAGCCGCATGTGCAGATTGGATGATGGGAAAATGTACAAAAATTCTGTGCAGCAGAATCACCGGGAGGCTTGCCAGGGTATCAAGTGGCCTAGTGGCTGCCAGGAGCAGCCATCTGTAGGACGTAATTGTGTGCGTGTGCGCACACCCTGCACACCAGCTTCAGTGCCTCTGGTGGGGGGCATCGCTTACTCTGCCAGGTGTCAACAGGGCCCTGACTCAGGGTCGGACCTGCAACGTGTACAGATGCCTTGCATTGCAGGGAGCAGGTCGGGACGGGTAGGATGTGCCTACTGGGGCATCGAGGTGCGGGGTGATGCGCCGCTGGCGGACATGGCTTGAGAAGCGCGCGGCGACAGCTTGCTGGGGCTGCGCTGCAGGGCAAGGCGACGCTCCTCGGCGGCAGCCAGCTTCGCGGCCAGCTTGGCACGGCTTGTCTCAACACGCTCAAACGCGCGTGCCTTGGCGGCGTGGCTCAACGCGCGCGCACGGGCGACGGCGACACCTGCGCGGGCGGCGCGCAGGCCCAGCTGCAGGGTGCGTGCCTGGTTGGCGAGGGACATGCGCTCCTCCATGACGAGGCGCTGCTTGTCGCGCACGAGGTCCTGGCCCTTGCGCATCAGCTGCTGGGCAGAGTTGTGGCAGGCAGCAGGGGGACAGGCAGGTGTGCAGCTGCTTGCCTTGCACCGCGTGCAAAGGCGTGTTGTTACGACTGCAGCAATCGCTTGTGCGAGACTGTAGCATCATCTTTGTTGCACCCACCATCCTCGACTGCACCCAGTTGTGCTCCTGGCGCAGGCGCTCCAGGTGCAGCTGCTGCAGGAACTCGCGGCGGCTCTCAACCGTCTCCTGCTGCAGTTGCTCCTGGGAGGCCTTCTCCAGCTGCTGTTCACGTTGCATCTGGGCGCGGGCCAGTGTATCGGCGCGGCGTGCCAGGAAGCGGGCGGCCTTGCTGCGGCGCTGCTCCAGCGCGGCAGAGTGCTTCTTGGTGGCGCGCTCCATGCGCAGCTGCGCACAGGGTGGGCGGGAGGCGTCAGTTGAAACTTGGGCCCAATGGTTCGGGCCGCGGCGCTCTGCTGCAGCGCGCGGGGCGCAGCGGGTTAGCGGGCAGCTGGGCAGGCCCGTCAGCGCCTTGAAGCGACTTTGGCGCGTGCTGCCATTGCCAGGAATGGTTGGTGGTGGGAGCTGCTTTCTCACAGCATGCGCGTGGCCGCGTACGCGGCGCATGGGAATGAGCATCGCTACCACCTTGTTATGCTCCCCTGAACTACAGCCCCCCGCTTGCCTTCAGTTTGGTGGCGACCATGTCGGAGCTTGATGGCATATTGCGCTGGTGCCGCGCCTTCTTTGCGATGCGCTTCATCGTCAGTTCCTGCGCAGCGGGGATCGAGACGGCCAGCAGGTGCAGCGCGCGGGCCTCAATTGCTGCTGCTGCCTGCAGGAGGAGGGAATATCGATTCGCAGTTGTGCTTGCACGCCCGCCTGACGAGTTCTCACCTGGCGATTGCGCTCAGCACGCTGCAGGCGCTGCTCAAGCGCCTCCTTGTTCTCCAGGCTGCCCCGCCTAGACAGCCTCTCCACCAGCTCGGGCTTTGGGTCCAAGGGCACGCGCCCAGAGCCAGCAATTTGGATGAGGACTGACTGCTGCATTGCGCGGATTGCGGTGAATGTCAACGAGGGACTTGTTCGTAGGCTTCCGCCGATGCTGACGTCTGGCAACAACCCCAGGCACCATATCTATTCTGCCCACACCTGTTGATTCGTGCTGCGCCAGCACGCACCGCTCTCCCAGACGCCAAGCAAGCCCGAATAATGTTGAACGCAAAAGCCACGTCGTCCTGGACAGGCTGGCACTGTTGCGCGCACAGAGGAGCAACACTTGCATGAGGTGTGCACTTGGCCTGACAAGCATGCATTTGCTGCAAGCTGCGGGTCTGGTACCCGCACCCATCACATGCTCAACGGGCCATGGCCTTCTTACAAGGGCCATTGCGCCGCCCTTCTCTCAAACAGCACCCAACATGTGCCTCTGCTTTGATGGCAGCAAAGAAGCATCATGTGCGCACATGCCGGAGATTACATGTTCCTCTCAAAAATTTTCAATGCTGCAATCCCGGCACCAGTAGCAAGTATAGAGTGTGGATACCATTATCAATGGGCCAAGTGCACACTTGGCCAGTTGTGAGTTGGTGCAGCAGGTGCAGACAAAGCGTTGTTGCGTGGTGCTTGCGCGGTACACAGTGGTGTTGAGCTGCCAGGACTGCAGCGTAAAGCCGAAATTGAGCATATATAGACTTGAAAATTCAAAGTGGAAGAGGTCTTCAAACTCATATGAACACACAGGGTGCATGAAGATTGTGCATCCCGTTTTTGGGATGTTGCATTGCGAAATTAGGGGGGGGAAATCAGCCAGATATCAAAAGAACAGCGCGGTGATACCAGGAACACACATGTGATGGATGGGTCAAAGGTTCCAGTGTTTACTCTGCAGATGACCATGCCTGCACGGTAGTGGAGGTCACTGCGGCATCCCCCTTGCGGTCAGACACCACCCCCTCACAAGCTGGGGTCACCTCACTGGGAAGGTCATCATGCAAGCCCACGTTCAGCTTGTTGGCCAGGTTGTTGCGGTGGTCTGTGTAGGTGCAGCTATCGTCCCTGTAGTACTTGAAGTGGGACCAGATCTGGCGCGGCTGCTTGGCGTCACCTTCCACCTCGCCCAGCATTGCCCGCCGGGTCCGGATGGTGTACGCCTGGCTCTGCAGCGCGGCGTCGCGCTTCAGGGACGCGTCAAAGATGACCTGCTGATCCCGCTCCCGCTGGATGAGCTCGCCAGCCAGCTTGCCCATCCCCAGCCGCTCATACAGCGTGCTCGGCCACGGCTTGCCGTACAGGATGTTCAGCGGCCGTCCAGCTGCCTTGGCCAGCACCTCCAGCGCCTGCTCCATGCCTCCCTCGGAGGGATCGGGCTCATCCCAGCTGAAGAAGCTGTACATCGCCCACAGCAGGTCGATGGGGTCGCCCGCAGTGTACACACCCTGCGGCACCTCCTCACCCAGGTAGGTGCCGAGCCAGGCTGCGTCGGGCGCCTCTTCAGACACCAGGTGGCTGCACCACACCTCAGCCAGAGCGCTGCACAGGTCCGCAAGTTGACGCTCCAAGGCGGCGCTCTCGGCTTCAGGCAGGTTCTCAACGCTGACCGCGCGCACCAGCAGCTTGACGACCAGGGTCAGCTGCCTGCTGATCTCGGGGCCCAGGATGCCTGAAAGGAGCGTCAGCCCATGGAAGGGCGTGTTGCCAGCTGCAGCTGTGGGAGAGGCGAGGTGGCAGTGCGGGACAGGCAGGCGTCAGGCAGTGACTACAGGGTGGGAAGGCTGCTGCAGCATCGAAATGTAAGAACAGCGGGGCTGTAGTGCTCACCAGCTTTGAGCAGCACGTCCAGCACCATGCCCATCCACGTTTCCAGCGATAGCCATTCGCACAGCCGCTCACGGTGGCCGCACCGCGACATCCGCTCCGCGAGCGTCCACGCCCTCGCGAGGTAATCAGAGCTGGCGATGGTGCCCTTCTCGAGGATCGTGTCCAGGACGTGCGCTGCTGCGGCAGGCGCGTCGGCGGACGGTACGGAATCGCCATCGACGCTACCGTTTGACAGCATCTTGGGCGGCGCCAGCTTGGATTGCTGCTTCAACAGATGCAACGCCTCAGTCAGGACATGCTCAAGCTCATTGACCAGGCGTGCTGGGCCTGCCTCCGACAGCAGGGTGAAGCGGGGCAGCACAGCCATCGCCGCCGCTCGCGAGTAGTACACCTGCATCGCCACAGCACGTGCAGAAGGGTGAAAACACATCAGAGCAGGACAGGCCGTGCCCTGGCACTCAGGTGGCCGGCAGCTCCGCGCCTTTTTATATATAGATTTGCTGCCAGCGGTGCACGCACCGTCCGTTCGTGGCCACTGTCCTGCTTCCCAGACGCCTTCCTCTCCATCCCCAGCACGTTGCACCCACCTTGCTGCGCATGACCTCAGGGATGGCGTCAGACTGGTACTGCGGCATGCAGCACCAGTCGATCCACATGTACTGCAGGCCGTTGGTGCATGCATGGCGTAGCAGGTCCTGCAGCTCCGACCACTGCTCGTTCGTAGCAGGTGAGTAGTCAGGGACATAGGCTGCAGGCTTGGGCTTACCCCAGCGCCAGCTCAGCGCGAGGCAGCATGCCCATGTGCTTGAAGGCACGCTAGCATACGGCAGCTGCAGGTAGTCGCCCTGCTGCACGTCTTCATACACTGGCAGCGCGCGCCAGCTTAGCATGGCACTGATGCGCAATAGCCGCATGCTGGCTTGCTTGAGGTGCTGGGGCATGCTGGTGTGCAGCTCAACAGCTTGCAATGGAAGGCCAGAGCCAGAGGAGGACGCAATGGGCTTCAGGGTGGGTGGGCCGTTCGCAAACGCCGTACTGCTGCTCTTTGCGAGGATGTCAGAGCACACCAACTGCAGTGCAGCAGGGGTTGGGCAGAGGCGGAAGGTTTGTAAGGTGGCTATCCAGAAAGCGAGGAAGTATTTGAGTTGAGCTTAAGGGAAGGGAAAGGTAAGGCATCTGACTGGGAGAACTGCATTGGTGCCTCTGCTGCTGAGCCGGCAAACTTACCTTGAGCCTGGCCTCCACGCCCCCAAGGCTGTAGGCAGGGACCTGCGGGGCCGCCAGCACAAGGAGCCGAGTTGGGTTGAGCAGACATGGGCTAGGCTGCGCACTGCTTGACATGCAAAGCCGCGTGTGCTTGGCAGAGAGGATGCCGCGCTGCAACGCACCGGTGCAATCCGATTGGCCTCATGGCTGATGGCACACCCCATTTGAATGTGCGACCTGAGTGTCTGTCAAGGGGAAGTGTTGCCTGAATGAGGGTGGCCT
The DNA here is from genome assembly GCA_039880955.1 of Chlamydomonas urium. Classification (NCBI taxonomy): domain Eukaryota; kingdom Viridiplantae; phylum Chlorophyta; class Chlorophyceae; order Chlamydomonadales; family Chlamydomonadaceae; genus Chlamydomonas; species Chlamydomonas urium. The sequence continues at coordinate 44,112 of JAWZTI010000080.1, read as the reverse complement.
GCGCAGCAATCGGTGCAGGTGCATGGCGACGTGACTTTGCTTGCATGGCTGACGCACACCTGTTGGAGGGTCTGCCTGCTGGCTGCGCTCTGCACCATGGCAGCGCAGTTCAGGGCTGCATAGCAGGTCACGACCCCGGTTGCACCCAGCGCATACACTGCTGGCCAGGACACAAGGCAGCGCAGAGCGTAGTAGGAGCTTGCCTGTGTGCGCGCTGCCTTCAGTAGCGTCAAGGCGTTGCTCAGCCGCTAACCCACTCGCGCGGCGATGGAAAATTGCTATGGCGACGAAGTCCTGGGATTGACTTGGCCCTGCTGCGTTGGGCCTGCAGGTAGTGCTGACTCTACCTCCACATCGTATTGCCCTGTGGCGGTCGCAAAACAAATTTATACCACGCATGACTGCATCCACGGGTGCTCTTGCGTTGTTGATGGCCGCACTGTGCGTTCGGCTGCACCTGCATCTGGTGTTCTGCAACACCTTACAACAACTGCTCTGTTACACACAACATCGGGCGAAAAGCACAGCCTTGCGCTTCAGTTGTAACACAACCGCGCATGCGCCAGCCATGATATTGCTGGCTCCATCACCCGGTGCTTCATGGTGGTGTAACGCTGTTCTGCACACGTCAGTTCATGAAGCCACCCACTGAGCCCGTCACCTCGTGCCTAATAAGTGCGCGGCCAAGTACAGAAGACCCACTTGTCAAGAACTTGTAACACTGAGAAATATAACGCAAGGAAGAAATGTGTGAAAAGCACACAGCTCACTGTCGTCTATTCAAAGTGCAGCTTCCATCCTCAACACCTGATGTTGTGGTGATTGCTTTCTCAAGCACGCACTCTTGAATCGGCTGGGGCGCCCCCAACAACACTCCTCCATGATCAGATCGAGAACATGATGTACTACGCCCCATCTAGGCGTAGTACATCATGTTCTCGATGTTGGGGTGCACGTTGGAAAACACCGGCGCCGCCGACATGCCGCTGGTCTCGCTGCCGCTGTCGGCTTCGCCAAGCAGCACACGGCCACGGAAAGCGGCAAGGTGGGCATAGTACCTGCAGGCAGCGGGGAGCAGCCATAATGCTTCAGTCAGCAGTGTGGAGGCACGTGACCAGTTGTCAAGCACCCCAACAGCCGACCAGCTTGCGCAATTGTAGGCCCAGGCCATACCCTCTATGTTCATGTCTATGCTGCTCTGTGTGATAGACCACAGGAACTGATGCCATTTGCTGATCAATTTGCGCCCAGGCCTGCACCAGCTTACTGCCACCTGCCACAGCTGCACAGGCACTTACGAGGGCGACACGTAGCTGACGCTCTTGGTAGCACGACAGTACGTGAACGTCAGCCAGTACGTCAGCAGCTGCACGGCATCTGCACCGCAGCCCATCTCGTCAACTAGGACGGTGTAGTGAGCAGGCTTGTTGGTGCCTTGCAGACCCTGCCAAGACAAGGGGGAACGATGAACGAGAGAGGGGTGGGGCAGTGTGTCCTGTGCTGGCTGCTTGGTGCGTTGCAGGCAATACGTCAGGGAGCTGGAGTTGCAGGTTGTAGGTCACTGGCAAGCTGGGCAAGGTGACAGAAGTCGATCACCCTCAGGTTTGAAGTTGAAGCGACAGAGCCGAGAATGAACGCCCCACATCCACGATGCAACTTGGTCAACCCTGTCAACTAAATGCCCAACGCTACCTTCCCAGTACAGCAACCTACCGCATGGGAGTTGAGAAAGAAATCGTAGTTTTGAGGGCTGCAAATGGTGCGGTCCACAACAAGGCCAGGCATAACGTTGCCTGCAGAGCAGAGGGCAAGGACGGGGTCAGCGCATCGGCTCAACCATCATGCAAATCTAGCAAGGGGCTGTCACATGAGCAATGACACTTCATCGCAGTAAACGTGTGATGACCACTCTTCACCCATGTGCCTCGTCCTCCGCCCCCCACACTCACCCGAGCGGTGCACAGCAGTGCCTGGGGCCGGGAACAGGCGCGTGCTGTGCCTCTTCTGCACCACAATGTAAGTCACCGGCGGGTTGTAGCCCTCCTCAATCCCGGCACAAGCCCTCTTGATCGCCGCAAACTCCTGCCTCAGCACCTCTTGAAACTGACCCTCAGCAACACCATCACGGTAAAACAAGATGGCCTGGGGCTTGGCCTGCACACAGCCGTGCATGTGCATGCAGGGTGGGAGGACGTTGTTTGGCAGGAATAACGTCGTCAACATCATCACAGCACAGTCACATTAACTGCTATTGCCTTGGCCTGCACCACTTTCACACTCAGAAGCCATTCTGGTCCTGCACCATCACCGCTCCTGCAGCACACTCCGCACCTTGGTGCTCTTATGGTACTGCAGCACCAGCGCGCGAACCGCCACCTCCAGGTTGGTGATGACCTCATAATCAGAGGGTGGCTGTTGCGCAACAGGCACAACAGTCGGGGGGCGAAACAGCAATAAGCAGGGCGGCAATGTCAATAACAGACACACAGCTGTCCTGCAGGCTATGGTGTGTTCAGATAACCATCCCTACTGCCAAGTGCAGGTGCCCTGGCCCTTCCCATGACACGACGCATGCACACTGCACTGTCCATCATGTTCATAGTCCCCCCCATAGCCCTGCCAAAAATAACCTGCAGCAGCAGGCGGGTGGCGAACTTTGTGGCGCCCCTGTTCTTGGAGCCAACAATGGCTGCAACACTGCAGCAGTTGCAACAGGGCGGCGGCAGCATCAACGCCAGCGTCAGCATTAGCAGAATGCCTTGATGATTGTGGCAATGGCTTGACAACAAGCCTCGCTTAGCGCTTGTGCAACGGCAGCAGTGCAGCAACAGCGACCCCCAGCACGTGGCAAAGCCATACCTTGGCTGCTCAAGGCTGGCTGTGTCCCCACCGCCCGTGTCCTTCCCTCCCTAGCCTTCGTCTGTCCCCAACATGCACCTCCCTGGCCTGCATGCCACCCCTCCATCCCTCACACGCCCTTCTGCAGGCTTGCACGCCTGCTCACCTGCGCGCGGCCTCGCTCTTGCGCGAGGCGGGTGAGGGGTGCGTGACGTCCGCCCCCATGACAAGCACATGCTCATACGTGCGCAGGATGGGCACCTGCCACGCACACAACCATGGATCAGGGAGACAGCAGCAGCCACGCCGTCGGGCACAAAGCAAAGGTTTGCACAGAGCAGCTAACAAGAAGGGTTCCTTTCTTGTTGTGTGTCATTTCGCTCTGCTGCCTGGTTTTTTCTTACCAAAAGCCACGCCCCAATCACCCGAGGCAGCGCTTCAGTAAATGAACCAGCACTCACAAGGTCGTTGGGCTTAGCAACATTAGGTGACACAAAAGACGCGTTGACTCCGTCCAGCTTAGCGTTGACCTTGAGCGCGACGTTGGCGCAGTACTGGGGGCGACCACGAGGCTCGTTGCGGGGACCGATGCCGGCCTTGGGCGCAATGAAGCACTGCGTGAAGCAAGTGGTTGGCAAGCGGTTGGCAAACGATTGGCGAGTGGTCGGCAAGTGGTTGGCATGACAGCTGGGCGCACCGTGAGATGATTCTCTTCGGCTGCGCAAGGGAGGGCACCGATGCTGCCTTGAGTGCGAAGCAGTGCTCAATTCAACTCAGAGGCACATGACTGTGACTACCCAAAGATGCTGGCCCGGTTACCGACCCGTTAGCCAACAAGGCCTGTATGATGTTACACAAAAGACGCTGCTTAAAAATGTCGTGCCGTGCCTTGTTTGACACAAGCAAAGCAGGCCCCCAAACAGCTCCTACCTGGGAAGGGATGCCAATCTGGGAGTCGCTGAACAGCTTGACCTGCTTGTACAGCCCCACGTCCTGCAGGCACGAAGGAAAGTGTGAGGCAGGTGCAGTCCACATTGAGGCGCAATATCCATGCCACAAGGACAGAGAAACTGTGTGTGTGTTCAATCCACCACAAAGACATTGCCCAGCCTGCTGCTGATACACAATATATGGTACATCAACACAGATCATGCCCCCCCCCTTCCCCCCCTTCCCTTCATTGCTTCCCTGCTGCAACACGCACCTTGCTGGGCAGCAGCACCAGCAGCAACTGAGGCGCCTTGTTCTGGCAAGCCTGGCGGCCCAGCAGCAGCGCCTGGTTGAGCACCGCACTGACGCTGGACTGGCCATCCCAGTAGGAGACGGGAGGGTTGAAGCGGGCCACCTGGCCAGGGCAGGTAACAGGCCCAGGGCACAGCGGCAGGAAGCGTTGGCATGGCAGGGCGTCCCCCCGCGTCACAGGTAGGCGCGGGGGTGGGGGTGGGGGCAACAGGCAGGGCAAAGGTAGCCAGAGGGTAGGTAGAGCGTTGGCTGGCCGAGCACCCCAGAGCGCCTACTTTGCGCTTTGTAGTCGCCTGCCCACACCCCTCATTCATACCTGCACGCCGCACTTGCTGAGCATGGAGTACAGGTCGCGAAGGAACTCCTGCAGCGCATGGGAGGGGCAACAGGTGCATCAGCGTGTGGTACGCGCTGTAGCAGATGTGGCTAGCAGCCCTGGGCTTGAAAGTTATCAGTTGCAAACGCTGGCAGCCAGCTTGCCAGAGCTCAGGGCAGGGATTCAACACTCAAGCTTGAGAGGTACTTAGTAGGCGGCCTTTGCCCCAGCTGGAGCTCGGCCACCCCAAAAGAGCCCCGTAGCTGCCCGACCCCCCTCACCTGCAGGGAGTTGGCGCCCTCTGCCTCCTGCTTGCGGACCAGGGACGCGACCGCCCACGAGCCCAGCTGCCCAGGCTCAGCAAAGGTCGCATTACGTAGGTTCCATGAGCCCTGTGAGAGCGAGGTGCGGGCAACACATCACATGCATGACATATGGTTGGGTGATGCGGCACCAGGCGGTGGGTGCTGAAGGATTGCTTGGGTGTGGGGCATGGGATGAGAGCGCTGTGCTGCCACGAGGCCTTGCAAGCCCTCCAAGTGCTAGATGTTGCAGCCAAGCAAATAGTTGAGGTGCTGTATCACAAAGCCGGGCTGCTCCAGACTGCTCCAGACTGCTCACCCCACATAGGTCTGGGCAAGCGTTTTCACTCACTTGCGGATCATCCGTTTCGGCCCTGCACATCACCCTCTGCGGCCCTGTGCGACAACTGACACCCTTCTCAACGCACCTCCTTGCCGGCGTCGTAGCAGGTGTTGGAGCCATACGCCAGGGGGGGTGACGGCAGCACACGCGCCTCCACCTCCACCATGCGGTCTGGTCACAGAGGGACAGGTGCAGCTGTGTCAGGAGCAGTGTCAGGGTTGGTGGGTACCCAGACGCAATCGCAATCTGTAAGGTGTGGGGCCAGCATATGCGCCTCCACTTCCACCATTGATCACCTTGGGAGAGGGCTGTTGCTGGCTGTTGCTGTCCGTTCATTGACACCAGCCCTCACGATTCAGCTGCACAGCCTCCAGCAGCAGCCAATGCCGCCCCTCACCGTCCCCTGTTACCTTCCTGGCCTCCCCCAACCCCAGCACCCTGTCCCTTCCCTGCAACCACAACCAACCCCTCCCTGGCCCTGACCCCTCCCTCACCCTTGATCTCCAGCCCCCACTGGTCCAGCTGCGGCTTGACCTGCGGCAGCAGCTGCTGCAGCACCGCCCCCACGTAATCCTTCTTCTCCGCCGGCTTCTGGGCAGCGGCCTTGATCATCTCCGCCATCTGCTTTGCGTCAAGCTTGGACTTGCGCTGCCCCTCAATGACAGTGCACAGCTCCATCGGGAACCACTTGGGCTGGCCAGGGGTGGTGCTGGTGTCAATGCAGGGCAGGCGAGGGAAGCGCAGCTTCCTGTTGCGAGGAGCGAGGGGACAGGAGGGTGGAGGGGGCAGGTGGGCACATGAACAAAAGAGGCTCGGTTGGGATGATGCTGGTGCTGCCATTGCTGCAGGGCAGGCAAGAAAAAACAGCATTTTGAAAACACACAACGAAAGAGTATGGAGAGGAAGCCCACCACCACACCTCCTCTCCCTCCGCTCAACACGGCTAGCCCTCCGTGCAATCACCTGTTGGTGCTTGCAAAATACTCGGCCACGCTCATGTTGCGGCCTGCCTGCTCGTTCTTGAACATCAGCTGGTCAGCGCCACGGTCAGTCACGTTGCGGATCATCTTCTTCACAGGGTACGCACCACCGCTGATCTGCACCTGCGAGGATGAGTACAGGGCAGCAGCAGGTTGTGAATTTGATTGCTGTGCGTTGCACCTGCTGCACAGGGTCATCTCACACAGCGAAGCAATACAACGGCCCCGACCCTGACGCCCAGCACTGTCTTCCTCGGCGCCTGATCAGGTCAGGGGCCAGCGCCTGAGGCACCCTAGTGACAATTTCCCACACCGCAGCAGCGCAACGACCCCGCTCCTTACCCTGACGCCCAGCACCGTCTTCCTTGGCGCCTGATCAGGTCAGGGGTCAGGGCCTCAGGGCCCAGTGCAAATATCCTTCCCAATGCAGCAACATAACAACCCCGTTCCTCACCCTCACGCCCAGCACCGCCTTCTTCAGCCGCCTGATCAGGTCGGGGGTCAGGGCCTGGGGGAGGGGCCCCCGCAGCTCCAGCATCTCTGCGGCAACCTCCATCAAGGGGCCGGGGCGCAGCATGCCGGTGAACGTGGCGTCGGCGTTGAACATCAGCCCACCCTGGCAGAGCTTGATCGCCTGCGGCAAGGGGTGAAAGTGTGAACTGTCAGCAGAGGGGTGGGGCGCAGCATGCTGGCAACCGCCACTTGCCCTTTTCAGGGTAGGGGAAACAGTGGTTGAATGCCTCAGCTGCATGCATCACCACATCACCTCTCCCCTAGATGCAGCAGGAAAAACAAATCAAAAAAAACAGAGGAGGTTTCCTGTATGCAGCGCTCCCACATCACCGCCCACCTGGGTATAGCCCTCCCATGCCACCACACCGCCGCCGAGCGGTGGGTTGCGGCCCTGCGTGTAGTAGAAGTTGCGGCCGACAGAGATGCACAGCGGGTCGTTGTTGCCCACCCAGCGCAGCACGGTGTCCAGCGCCTGCAGGACACCAACACAGGGGACTAAGGCAGGACTGAGTTTTGTATTGTTACTCACAGTCGTGACCTGCAGCTTGAAGTCGAAGTCGTAACCAACAACACCAGCACGTGCACTGAGTGCCACCCCCACAACAGCCTGAACCTTCCCTGTGCGCAGAAGCCTTGCCACTCACAGACAGCGCGTCTCTGTGAGCGTCGGGTCCAACCAGCGCGCCGCCGGCCTGCAAGGGGGCCAGGCCGCGGGAGGCTGCCTGGCTGGCCTGGGCCATGTAGGTAAGCATTGAGCCAATGTCCAGCAGCGCCACCTCCTTGATGATGACCTGCAGGTAAAGCGGGGAAGGAAAGCAAGGGAAGGAGAGGGGAGGAGTTTTTTACGCCAGAGGTACAGTCAACTGCCTCACATGTGGGGTCGCCATCAGCGGTGGCACTATGTGCATGGGCGACGGCCCCAGCCACCTGAAAGCCCAGGGACACAGGCAAGGAGCATGAGGTGACACAGGGCAGCATGAAATGGAGCAGGAAGCGTTCAACGAGCAGACGCGTGGATGCTATGCAGCTCCTTGCTGTCCACGCCTCCCAGCGCACACAGTCACGTCCAAACGCGCCATGTTCCCTCAGCCCAGCTAAAAAAGGCTGATCAGATCACCCACAAATCCAGAGGCAGCCAGAACATGCTCCTGCCCCTTCCCGGCACCGTCTCGAGCAACCTATGCATACATGCTGCTTGCAAGTGGAAAGCTTTCATTGCAACTGCCCCACGCACAGACGCACACATGCTGCTGACGTGCTGCCCTCACCTTGAAGTTGCGGATGCGGGGCCTTGCCTCGCCTTTGCGCACATGGTCCTCAGGCACTGGCACCTCGTACTCCGACATCTGATGCAGGCAACAGGCAAAAGCATCAGGACGCAAGCGCGCGGGGGCTACAGGTGTGCATCTTGATGTGCACATAGCAGGCCACCACTCGCCCAATGGCAGAGCGTCATGCAGTTAGAAACAGGCGAGGGGCTGTTAAGGCTGCAGAAACGCAAGTGCAGCGTGCAGGACTGATGTGCGGTGCAGGTGCAAGGTAGCTGATGCAAGCCAGGTGGCTGACTTTTTACTCCGCCCACCACAGCCACCGGCTTCACTCCGCAATGCACGCTGCAAGCAATGACGTAGATCTCATCACACAGCTGCAACCGCAACAGGCATTAGTTGGACTGCATGCACTGCATGCATCCGCCAACTGCACACACACCTGAGGCAGCATGCGCTTGGCGGCGTACTGCAGCAGCAGGGAGCAAGGGGCATCAAGGACTGACCACAGGTGCAACAGAATAACCATTACACACTCTGGCGCTGGCTGCACAGCTGCGCAAGTGCCCTGCGTCCAGACAGTGTGTACGCAGCCGCACGCCAGCGACGCAGCATCAGCAAACTGAACCCAGAGCATCATGCATAAGACCCTGCGCAGGTTCTCACCAGGTTCTTGCGCCTGTCGTATCCCCAGCCTGGTCCCCACTTCTTCACGCGCGCCAGCTCAGCAATGATGGCATGACCCAGCTTGGGGGGCAGGGAGCGGTCGCCCGGCGCGACTGCAAGACGAAGGAGCATGGGGGACACACACGGGGGGAACATGGGTGGACATGGCTTTTCGGGGTAGTAACCAACAGACAGGGTGTTCCGCTTGCAGGCCTGGGCAGGTCAGAGCTGGAGGGGAAAAGGGCGCAACTGTCCTCTGTGCTTGAATGCAAGCTGCAGGAGGCATGCATTGCAAATGCGCAGGTAAGCAAGCGTTTACACTGCAACCACATGTACCTAGCGCATGTACTCAGGGTGGGAGCAGGCAACAGTGGCCAAACATGCATGCATACCAGTCGTACCAAAGATGCAGGCGCCAAAACACAAGCAACAGGCCTCACCCGTCCTGCCGGGCTGCTCGGCCGCGGTGTCAATGATGTCGACATCATAGTGCACCGCCGTGCGCGTTACGTTGGGCTTCTGTTCGATCTGTGTATCGGGATATTGGTGCAGCAGAGACAAGGTGAATGGATGCGGCGCAGCAGTAGTCGCCAAAGCATGTTCCATGCAGCATCAAGGCCTGCACTGCACTTCACTGGGCAGGCAGCACAGCACTGCACTGCCACCATGATCGTTATTATCATCAGATGATCCGAGCCTGCCCATCATGCTCATCGTCACCCCCTGCTCGCGTCCCTTACCCTAAAGTAGTTTGCAAGGCACTTGGTCGCAGTGCCCGCCTTGCCAAAGCCGGGCCGCACAGCCAACTGGGGTTTGGCCGCCTCCCAGTCCACAGACTGCACAGCATGAAGCAGGGTGTTTGCGTGTTTGCTCTGCTGTTGCATCACAGCAGCAATCTCTCCATTTGAGGACCAGCCTGGACAGGAGCATGGAGGCTTAGCTTTGGCACCCTGCTCAAGCACACACCTGCTTCGGACCTGCCAGCGCCAGCCCTTGCAGCGCTGCCTGCGCCATGCGCACGCCCTCCGCCGCGCTGATGGCGCCTCCCTCTACGGCATTGCCCGTGGGTGGCATGCAGCCGAGTCAAGGTTGATGGGGCGGGCCAACGCCACCAACGACATCAGACCAGTCAGACCGATGCACAAGCGCTTGTCTCACCTCCACCTCCACCGCCGCGACCCCCCGGAGGTCCTCTGCCTCCGCCCCGTCCACCTCCGCCATATCCTGATGAAGGACGTTGCCGGTCCCCCATTGCTTGTTGTCAGGTCGTGCGCAGCTCGAGCGGCTTGGCTGAAGTGGTCTATGCAGGAGCCTGGCCAGGATTCGCTTATATCCAAACGTGTGGACGCAACATCTTTTTGAATGAAACCATCATGCGAGCACATCGAGGCGACCATCTATAGCTGGGCTGATGAGGTTTTCAGATTAAACTCACGGGTAAAATGACGCACACTGCATTTGAAGCAGAAATTCTGATGTCAGCTGAACCTCACAACCATCGCTCAGGCAGGTTGCTGGATCAGGGCAACACGCGCATGCGCACAGGCGCTGCACCCAGCACCTTGTTGTTCTGCCTCCAGGCCGCAAGCTGGGCCTCCTCAGGGCTGCGGAAGGTCACAATGGCGCGTGCAGGTGGCCGCTTGGCGCCTTCAGTGGCAGCGTCATCTGGGGTCTAGGGAGGGAACAGCGCAGCAGTTGCACTAGGTTACCGAGGTGCCGAGGTCAAGTCAGGGGCGAATGCCCTTCACGTTGCAGTCAGGGGACAGTGGCACAAATTCTGGACAGGACGAGCGCTGTGCATGTCTTGGCAAGCAACGCTCTTTCCAGTGATGTGGATGAGGAACTTCCCCATCTCAGCTTGCGCCCCTCCTTACCCTGGTCAGCATGCGTACACGCTGCGCGACGTCTGTGAGATAGAAGTCCTGGAGCCACGCCTCAATCTGCGACATGAGTGCAGGGACAGCAGAACCAGGCAGAGGTTCAGTTGCGCAAGTTGCTTGGCCTGAGGCCACATTCATGACCTCGCAAAAGAAGCCAGCAGTGGATTCCTGGCTGCAGTATCCTGCCCTGAGCTGCTTCTTGCCTTGTCGGGCGTAAGGTCCTGGTTGCTCTCCACAAGCACGCGCCTGCCGCTCGCCTGCACAAGCGCGCGCCTTGGGTCCATCCCCACCTCGGCCAGGTCGCCCAGCGACACCGACACCTCGGTCGTCCCCTGCAAGTGTCGTAGTCAGTGAGGAAAGGAGCATGTATTGAGGGAAGAGCCAGCAAGAGCCAGCAGCTCTTTACCCACTCAAACCAAACGTCACGTAATGTGCAGCGCTGCTTTCAAGTCACCCGCATGGCTGCCGCGCTCCCGCACACACTTACCAGCCGTGCATTGCCCAACGCCTGTGCCACCTTCGTCGCCTTCTCCAGCGTCGGATACCGCACCCACCAGGCCAGCGGCCGGGTACGACCCCTCTCGTACTCCACGCTGTGCACGGGTCCAGATGCAAAGCAGGTGCCACTGTCACGGGGCATTCAAGAAAGGATACAACGCCCAACATAGCTTTGAGTAAACCTGCACCAGGCCTTTGGCCTACACCTACCCAAGATCCGGCTCCTGAACACCCGGGTCTTGCAGGAACGTCAGAATGTCATGTGCTGTCCACGTGTCAGCCGCCCGACCCCAGCGCGGTGCGATGCGCACATGTGCATGTGGGTGTGTAGCGGGGCTGCGTTGTCTGTGCCCGGGCGTCCCGCTGCCCTGCTCACTGCTGCCACTGCTGCTAGGTGCAGGGTCGCTGTTGCTGCCTCTTGCTGGTGCACCTGCTGATGCATCCTGTGCCAAGGCCTGCGTTGACAGTAGTAATGAGTGATCAGGTATCAGTTCTCAGGTGCAAGTGAGGGCCATGCATGTGACCCGAGCCCTCACCCTGCCTGTTGCAGCACTGGCACATGTGGCAGCTTGGCTACTGCACAGGTGCTGCAAGCAGCGTTTTAACACCAGGTGGTGAAGCATGGCTGCAAATGGACGATCAACAGCCGCATGCAGTGACTTACAAGTTGGTGAATAGTGTGGGGGTTGGCTGGAGCAGTCTGCGCGACGCCAGTGTCAAAGAGCGGAAGCTGCCCACGACTGCTTTTGACATCATCAACGCTACCCTCTGAACCCCAACTGAGGACGTTTCTGGGCAGCGTGGTCATGGAAGATTACGAGTGCGTGCGCTTGCTTTTGCTGCTTAACTGAGCCCATGGGCACCCGTAATGCATGCACAGCGCGCCAGGAACGCTGCTGGATAGGCTCTGACGCTCATGCGTGCGACGTGCCACATACCCAGGTACCTAGAGCGCCAGCTGGAAGGCAAGCGCGAGGGCAGCGCTGAGCCTGCAGAGAACGGTAATGGCGATCACGCCAACGGCCATGAGACTGAGGAGCGGGCGCGCAGCGCTAGCAGGGAGCGGCGCAAGTCTAGGTCCAGAGAACGTTCAAAGCGCCGCAGCAGCCGGTCGCGCTCTCGCGGCGAGAAGTCCCGCCGACGCAGCCGCTCTCGCTCCAAGGACAGGCGTCGCAGTAAGTCCAGGGACCGCGCATCTCGCCGGCGAAGCCGGTCGAGGGACCGCCATGCGGAGCGCGACCGCCATGGGCATGGAGGCAGGGACCGCTTCCCTCACAGCTACGACGCGCGCGCCAGAGGAGGGGGCGGCGGCGGGTGAGCCGTGGGCCGTGGTGGGGCAGTTTGCATGCTTATGCCACATGCATGCATGTGGTTGCGGCTTTTGCCCGACCCCCTTAGCGTTTTGCTCTTGCTTGCCTGCAGGTTCCGCAGGCGTGACCGTAGCCCACCTGAGGACCGGCTGGCACGCGAGAAGGAGCGCGAGCTGAAGGAGCTGGAGCGTGCCACGCGCACCATCTTTGCTTCAAACATCAACCTCAAGGTGAGCATGCGCGGCATGACACGATGGGCCTGGTCCACATGAGCACGTCAGTAGCAATAGCAGCGTTTACAGCTTGCACGGCCAACTGCTGCATGGCTGTCTCTCAAGCAGCGCCACGTACCTCGCCTGATCACCTTTTCACTGCCTGTCTCTGTCCAGGCGGATGAGCGCGACATCTTCAAGTTTTTCAGCCAGGCTGGCTATGTCAACGACATCCAGCTGATCACTGACAAGAACACGCGCCGGTCAAAGGGCATGGCATACATTGAGTACAAGACCCAGGAGGAGGTGTTTCGCGCCATCAGCACACTCAACGGCCAGATCTTCATGAACATGCCTGTCATGGTGAGCTTGCACTGCAGACGCTGCGCGGTCTTTCATGGAAAATCTTAATTTGATCAGGGTAGGAGCGTACACAGGCTCATTCTCTGCTGGCCTGATCTGGCTTGCGGCCAGACTGCTAGCCCCCGGAGAACCCATGCATGAAACGCTACGGCTTTCTGCCATGCTTCAATCGCCGCAGCTGAAGACTTCCGAGGTGGAGAAGAACCTTGCATGGGAGGCGCAGCAGGCAGTGAAGCAGCAGCAGAGCAACGCAGAAGCCGCCAACTCGCTGCTGAGCTCTATCGGCGGCGGCAACACACAGGGTGTGCCAGCTGGCCTGGGCTCATGCAGGCTGCAGGTCAGCAACCTGCACCGCAACCTTGAGGATGTGGATCTGAAGGATGCCTTTGAACCATTCGGCTTCCTGGAGATGATCCAGGTACGAGGATGTAGTGGGGAGCAGTTCATGTATGGGTCAATGGGCAGAAACATGGCATTGGTGCGATGGGGTCACATCATGATCATTGCAGCCAAGGTGTAGGCACTCGTGTGGGTACTGTGGGCTAGCCTGTTCAAGGCGCAGCATCGCGGGCGAGGCATTCACGTTCAAAGAGTCGTTCAGCTTTTTCACAACGCATGTCATGCTCACGCCATGCACTCTGCTCCTCGCCCTGGGCAGGTCGCGCGTGACGCCAACGGCGCGTCGCTCGGCTTCGGCTTGGTGCAGTTCCGCGAATACGCGGATGGCGTCAAGGCCATGCAGCATTGGAATGGCAAGCCGCTGGGCGGCATGACTCTGGACGTGCAGATGGCACCCATGCCCCCGTCCATCCCCGCTGCACCGGTTATGCCGTCCCTGCTCCCGCCAGAGATGATGGGGCTCATGGCCGGAGGCGCAGCCATGGGCATGGCGGGCGTCACCGGCATCCCTGGCCTGACGGCGATGCCAGGCGTGCTGCCAGGCGTTGGCCTGCCGCCTCCGCCAGCCTTTGGCGACCCCGCAGCGGCGGCAGCGGCGGCTGCGGCGGCAGCCGCGGCAGCCAACCCTTACGCTGCCATGATGCCGCAGGCAGGGCTCATGCTGCCAGGCCCCCCACCGGCGGCAGCGCCACCCGTGCCCGCAGCGCCACCTGGCACGATTAACGAGTTTGACGAGATCGACGATGACAATGGCGGCAGGGGGGGGCTGCGCATGGACGCTCAGAAGCGTGCGGCGCTTATGCAGCGCCTGGCGGCAGCAGCCGGGCTGGAGACCAAGCCCGCGACGTATCCTGGCATGCCCAGCGGCCCCCCGGCCCCCGCCCACCAGGTCTCCCAGACTGTCATGCTGGACCAGGGTATGCTAGGACCTGCTTCGCCCATCCCCACCCCCGCGATCCTGCTGAAGAACATGTTTGACCCCGCAGAGGAGGAGGCGAGGGGCGAGCCCAACTGGGTGACGGAGGTGGAGGGCGATGTGCGAGATGAGTGCTCGCGCTTTGGCGAGGTGCAGCACCTGTTTGTGGACAAGAACAGCAAGGTGCGCAGCAGGGAGACGCAATCGGAGCAGGGTTCTTGGAAAGATGTGCAACGTGTGCTGAGCCCCCTGCTTTTTCAAGCTAATATTTTCTTGTCAGCCAGGACAGCAGTTGCTTTGCGCTCACTGGTGTTGTGAGCAGCCAGTCATGCCCTCTTTCTCCTGCCTGTGTGCATGCGCAGGGCTTTGTGTATGTCAAGTTTGCGAACCAGGCAGGGGCGGAGGCAGCGCACAGGACGCTCAACCTGCGCTGGTACTCGGGCAAGCAGGTGCGCGGCAGTTGCCCGGCAGGCAGGGACGCAAGCAGCAGCATCTCGTTGCAAAAGTTGCTGGTGTGGATCCTCCAAAAAGATCTGTCAAACTCTGCCTTGACACCCTGTGCTGTCTGTGACTGCCTTGTCAAGGGGCTGCTGCTGTGTTCAGTGCTCCTTGTATTGCTGGCTCTTCTCACTCATGCGCTTGGTTCATCCCTCCCTGCCTCTCTGGCTGCGCAGATCATTGTGGAGTACCAATTTGTCCAGGTGTACAACAGCGTCTTCGGCCTCAGATAAACGGGCAGCAGCACTGGCACCGCTACTTGCGCAGCCTCTCCCCTCTTTCACCGCCCATGTACAGGCCAAGTCCGGTCGCGTGATGCGTCTTGTCGCGTTGCTTGTGATAGAGACCGCTGGCTACACATGGAGACGGCCATCAGGCAACGCTGTGTCAGTGCGCCAGCCAGGTCGTCAGCGCCCCAGCTTCGCACGTGGAAGGATGGGGTGGCATGTGGCCGCATGCACCACTGTGCGCTCCCCCGCCTACTCAGCTAGCCCACTCTGATGCAGGTCAGAGCAATTAAGACTTGTGCGCAACATGCTGGTCAACGCCACTGGGGGATGCCACGCCGCATGCTCCAACGCCTTTCTTGCGACTGCGACGATGTGATGAGCGCGCTGGGGGAGGCGAGGGGCATGCAGAGCAGCTCGCCTGTTGCTCCTCGCGGCACATGGTCATGCTGTGCGGTGTCGCGGCTCGCAGGGACGGGCAGAGGACGCTGGCGGCCGCAAGGCATGGCTCTGTACGGCGGCGGCAGCATGGCGTTCCACCATCGCCAAAGGCAGGCACGAGATTGGTACTGCCTGTGCTTCAGCTGGCAGCAGCAGATTGTTGCAGAGGGGCCACATGGGCTACATGGTGTGGCTGACTGCAGTGTCGTCTGGCAGCGTTGTGGTGCCCTTCATGTGCAGGACCATACCGCCACCAAGTGTGCTGCAGTTGGAGGAGCGCCGAGGAGGCAGCCTGCCGATGCCTTTGCGCCTGTTTGCAGGAGCTAGCGTGGCCCTGCAAGAGGCGGCCTGTAAGGCCCCTGCAGCTGCCCTGCGCGCAGGTTTCACTCTTTTCCGTGCCCTGTTGAGGCAGTCAGCCCCCGGGCAGCCAGGCGTTACGCATTGGGCTCCTGGCTCTGACCGTACGAGGGGTTGGGGCCAATTAACACTTGATGTTGGGGCGTGCCGTAGCGCACACACGCCCCAGTTCCATAACTGCCAGCATCATACCACCATAGCGAAGGCATGTAGTGTACGTTGAACTGTTGGACACACCTGATGTTTGTTCGGGCGCACCTGTACCTCGCTGCAGGTCATCGGAGGCAGGCAGGCAGACTGCCAGGCGGTGTGCAACGCCCCCAAGGCACAACAGGGCTGCACAGGCAGGCACAGTATGCTCACACTGCATTGCACTTGGTGTCAGGCTGGGCTTGTGTGTGTGAAGGTCCCTTGCAAAGAGGGGGGGGGGTGCATGTATTCATGGCCTGGTGCATGTGCCGTCGGGGATGGGAAATGTAGGTGGCAGTGTTTTCTCGGGGTGTGGCTGCTACTGCTGGCCACTGAGCATCTGTGCCTGGTCACATGCAGGGCGGCACATGCTGCGGCACTGAGTGCATGCGTGCGAGAGCTCAGTTCTGCCCACCTACGGCAGCTAAGCTGCTGGACGCCAAGTGGATGCAGCTTTTTTTGTGAGCCTGAGTACCTGGTAGCTTTATGTTGTGATGTAAAGAAAAATAAGTCTCACCACTCGGCAAGCGTGTGAGATGTGACGTCTCGCAATACGGCCGGACACTCATCTCGTTTGTTGGTAGGACACTTGCAAATGAAAAGATGAGTATGCACATGCAACACAGCATGCTTCAAACAAACAACTGCCAGTCATCAGGGCCCAGAATGCCGAGTCCGACGCGCAGTCATCAACAGATCAGAGGTGCATTAACAAAGCAATTATTTGTGTGGCACTGATGGCCTTTACCTGTGCAGACAGTACAATTGAATGCATGCAAATGCGGGTTAACGGACAGCTGTCACCCTGCTGACGCCTCAGCCAAGCCCTTGGCTGAACGACTGGCCCTGGGTTTGCAAATGTCTTTGTGAGTCGGCCAGTCTTGCTCCTGGCAGGCAGGAGAGCAGTAGTAGGCCCGCCTACAGCGGGAGCACTGCTTCAGCCCCTGCTCAGGCGCAGTCCCACACGTCCAACACGCTGGCGGCGCCCTGTGACTGGCGCTAGCAGCTGACCCCAAGGGCCCAACGCCGCAGCTGACGGAACTGCTGGCTGCATTTGCCGTCGCCGCTGCGGCAACCGCAGACGCATGGTGATCATGGCGTGTGTCCAAGGGTGTCCCTGATGCACCCGCTGCTTGTGCGTCGGGGTTCCTCTTCAACGACTTGGCTGCAGCAGAGAACGCCTTGAGGAGCCCTGCCAGCATTTCTTCAACCGCATCGGGGCCGCTTTTCCCTTGCCTTGCTTGCGCTGACCCATTGCCTGAACCCCACGTCGCCAGCAAGTCAGCTGCATGGTCGCTGACCCCACCCTGCTGGTGCTGCTGCTGCCGCTGCTGCTGCGCTGGCGACTGTGAAGGCGTCAAGGTTGCGGTGCCGGCTGCGGCCGGCGCCTGGCCCAAAGGCAACTGTACAGCACGCTTGAGCCCGGGCGGAGCTTTGGCTCCCCAGGGCCACTGCCCCTCATCTGCCTTTGTCACCACACGTGGCCCCACCTGACCTTGGTAGGCGCCGCCCGAGACCACCGTCGCCTCGGCACCTGCCGCCCCGGCCACTCCCCCGGGGGCAGCGGGGCCAGCTTTCCTACCTGCCAGAGCCTCTCGCACGTCATCCGACTCCGCGCTGCTCCAGGAGACCTCTGAGCTGGCGTCGGAATCGGAGTCGCCGCTGCTGCTGCTGCCGCTGACGTCGCTGCTGCCCCTGCCCTCTGCCGCCGCACCGATGGCTCTGCCGCATTCCGCGCAACCGGCGCAGCGCGAGCGCCGGAACGCCTTGCACACCATCACACGCAGCGCACTCATCGTACCTTCGCTCGTTGGCCCCACCGGTTGAACCATTCCCTGGGCAGGTGCATGACTGCTGCTGCCAGCCGTTGCGCCTGAGGACGCGCCGGCGGAACCCACAGCCATTGCAGGTGCTGTTGTGGCGGCCGCGCTGCCCAAACGCTGCGCCCGCAAGTGCTTCCGCAGCGCGGCCTGAGCGGTCTTGTGCGCTGCCGCTGCGGCTTCCGCCGCTGCGCCGACGGTCGCGCCCCGCTGCTTCCGCGCCGCCGCTGCCGCTTCTGCCTGCGCACAGCGTCGCCGCACGTCGGACCAATCTGCAGCCCGGCTGCAGAAGCCGTCGCGCAGCTGCCGCGCCGACAACTGCGCCGCGTGGAAGTGCTTGGCACTGGTCCGGCTGTTCACCTGGAAGCGCATGGGAGCAGATAAGGCACAGCACCGTTAGCTGTCGCGGCACACACTGCTGGTCGGAAGCTGTCAGCTGCAACCGCAGCCACATCGCTGCGGCAGCGCTGAGGCAGCATCCCAACTGACCCTGAAGAGCTACAGGCCCCTTCTTTCCTTTGCGCCCTTGCCTCTGCTTCTGCCTTCGACCCTTCCTCCAGCCTGTCGCATGTCTTGAAGAGCATTCACGCCCTTCCCCGCCCTCCTCCGCACCTTAGCAACCCCCTCCGTGTCCCTCTCACCTCGTCCCCATCCAGCACGGTGTACTCTGCGTCCACAACCCCCAGCACGCCTCGGCTGTTGCCTGGCAGCTGCACGTTGCCGTGGACATACACTCGGGTGCCTTCCAGCGCCGCAAGCATGGCAGGGGCCACGCCTCCTCCGCCTGTGCCGTTTCCTGTGCTGCCTGCGCCCGCCAGCCCAGCCCCTGCTGCTCCTCCCCCTCCTGCAGACCCAGGGCTGGCAGCCCCGGCAGGCGTCCCCCCTCCACCTCCTTGGTACAGGGACTCGTGGTACAGCGCCAAGGTTCGCGGCTTGACCACTGATAGAGCGAAGCCCCTGGGTGACCCAGGTATGGGGAGGGAGTGCGCAGCAGGCTCAGAGGATGCAGGGAGGTGGTCGGCAAGTGACTGGGAAATGCACTTTGAACTCATGGCGCCCAAGGCGTGAATGTAATTTGGCCCTCGGCAAAGGCACCTACTTGTTCCCATGCAGCTTGCAGCCGGGCCCCACCACCACTGTGGCAGGTGTGTCTAGCTGGCACATAGAGGTTGAGACAGCGGCATCCATCATCGCCAACGCCTCAGCCTCGGGCAGCCGCTCCAAGCGCTCCAGCTGCTGTTGCAGCTGTTGCGGTTGTTGCAAAGGCTGTTGCGCCGCCCCTGGGTCAGCAACGGCCATGGGCGCTGTGCTTGGTGCCGGGGATGGCAGTCCCACGGTGGGCTCTCCAGCTGTTGCATTCGGCTGTTGCTGTTGTTGCTGCTCTTGCTGCTGCTGCGCCAACTGCTCGTCACATAACGTCTTCAAGTCCTCAACTGCCAGGAGCGGAGCATGCACTGGCAGGCCGGATGCGGACAGCGGCGTGAAGCGCACCTGCAGCAAAGGGGGCGCACAGGTCACGCATCAGCACAGTTGTCACACAAGATATAGCTCTCGTTGCGACTGTCCGATTGATGGGTCAGCTGGTGAGAAGGTCGATGACACCCTGAAGAGGGGCAGAGGTGGGCGGGGAAGGGGGTGATAAAGTGGGAGGGGGGAGAGACAATTTAGGCATGGCCAAGCAGGCTAACAGCACCCAGCAGGCTTGCCTGCCCCTGGGTGCAAAACGTGCAGGCCCTAATACACAGCAACCCACACCTGCCCCTTTACCCCCTGCCTCGCCTCCTGCAGGCATCGCACCTGGATGTCGATGGCACCCAGGTCGCGAGGTACGACGTCGTCGCCGTTCCCACACTGTGTGACCTCACTCCCATACAGCTCCAGGCGCGTGCCTGTCGCCTCAACCTGCGGCGGTACACGCCATTGCCAAGCTGTTGCCAACCTGGCGCCCCATGTGCAAGCGCACCAAGGCATTGGAGGCCAATCACCGCGCTTCACACACTCTCCTGACAGCTGCACCCCCCAGCTGCTCCGACCAAATACCACCAGCTGCAGGTCATGCTGCTGACAAACAGCGGACCTGCACACATGCAGCGCAACAGCCCTTTGCTGACCCTGTGCGTTCCCATACCCTACCACCACATGCCCCCGCAAGCCACGTGCTGCCCCACACACCACAAGCCATGATGCTGCCAGCCAAATGCTGGCTCAACGCCTCGCACACTCCACCCCACCCTTGCCCTCCAGCCCCACCTGGATGCCGCTGCTGGCCCCGCCTGACAGCTTGCAATTGTGCATCACAAGCGTGCCCTTGTGCCGTACCCAGGCACCAGACATGGTGTACTGCAAGCTGCAGTCACGCAGCACGGTGCGTCCTGCATGCACCTTTGTCCGCAAAGCGTAGAGGGGAAGGAGCACTGAGCGTTTAAGAAGGCGTTTTGAAAGCCAAGGGGCGAGCTGGTGGGCAGGTGGTTAACTCCTGGGCAACAAGCAAGGCCAGGCGCAACACAGGAGAGCAGTGGCAGTTGTCATTTCGGCATAATAAAGCCAGGAAGCCTCACCAGGGTCTCCCGCCTGCCATTGTTGCTGTGCCCCACCTGCACGACGCCATCATAGCCGCTAAGCTGCATGAGCGTCAGGTTCTCAAACTGCACGTCTGCATAGCACTCAAAGAATGCGTCGTCCTTCTCGTTGTTGTAGATGACGACTTCCTGCAAGGCACACGCCATTGCGGTCGGTGATGCAGCAAATTAGGCAACGACAGTGTACCTCCCCTGGTCTGACCTGAACTACAGCCGAGTCTGAGGCCATCCTAGGCGGGCTAGCTGTCCTCAGACGCGTCACAAGCCGAGTGCCGACGCTGCAATCGACCACCCTTCTCAAACAAGCTCCTTATAGCATTTGCACACCTGGTGGCGCGCCCCCATGCCAATGATGTGGATGCTGCGCTTCAGCACCGCGTCCTCTGCATAAAGCTGGTACCGCCCTGGGGACAGCAGTACCACGTCCCCGTCGCCTGCCAGCTGCAGCGCCTGCGGTGGCGCATGAGCAAAGGGTGGGCATTGTCGCAGGATGCTGAGCGCAGCGCCACTTGCATTGCCACACACTGCCTAATCACAGACACGGCGAGCGCTCTGATGGTACACTGTTGGTCAGCGAACTCAAGGGTCATTGGCAGCCACGTCGTTTCGTCCCTGCAGCTACGCCCTTGCCCTCCCAATCACCCCAGCCCCAGCGCCGGCGCTGTTTTTATACCCTGTGCCAGCATCTCCCTCTGCTCACCCCGCCATCAACAGCAACATCACAAGAAAGCCACACCTGCTCCAAGCTGTTATGACATGCGACGCGCCAGTGCTGCCCAGCAGGGTCTGTGATGCAAGGCGCTGCATGCCAGCACACCCCTGGGTAAGCTGCATGGCCCGGGACGCCGACCGGTGGACTAGGGTAGCTGATGTCTGGGAGTGTCACGGCGTGTGCAAGCTGACGAGGCACACTGGCCACGAAGTGCGCCACTGGCGTATCCCAACGGTGCAGCCGAGTGAGGATGGCAGGCGGGGTG
This sequence comes from Chlamydomonas urium, assembly GCA_039880955.1. Taxonomy (NCBI): domain Eukaryota; kingdom Viridiplantae; phylum Chlorophyta; class Chlorophyceae; order Chlamydomonadales; family Chlamydomonadaceae; genus Chlamydomonas; species Chlamydomonas urium. Next base: position 22,978 of record JAWZTI010000080.1, on the reverse strand, counting down.
GCGGGCGCTGAGGTGCCAGGCACAGCTCCGGCTGAGTTGCTGGCGTGCGGTTGTGCGTGGGCTCGGAAGTGGTGCATGGGCCCTGCCTCGCCCTGCTCCCGTTCTTCCCGCCAATCATCCATCAGGCAGTCCAGCATGCTGCAGTCTGAACTGTCCGAGGCCAGCTGCTGCAGCTCTTCAAGGCTGACCACGCTGGCCTCCTGCTGCTGGACCCACTCCCGCACGTGCTCAAGGGCAGCGGCGGCAAACGCTTTGCTGCCCTGCTGCTGTTGCTGCTGGCGCTGCCGGCCTCCGCTGGCCCTACCACCTCCTGAAGATGTGCCTGCAGCTGCTGCCATGCGGTCCCGGATAGCAGTTAACAAGCGCAGCTGTTTCCTGGACTCGTTCAGGCGGCGCGAAATGGCACCCGACGAGACCAGGGCCATGCACACACCCACCGGCTCCTGCTGACCGTGCGTGGCCATGTTCAGAGTCGCCAGATTCTGCAGCCGCTGCACTTCCAGCTGCAGGGCCAGCAACTGGGCTCGGTCATGCACCAGCGTAAGAGTGTCCACGCGGCCGCAGCTGGACGGCTTGCAATCATGTGCGGAGCTAGGCTGCGCCATGCTCATAGCTCCCAGCAAATGCTATTTCGTCACAGCACTCGTGGACAGTCCACCAAGTGTGAATATGTATTCGGAGGGTGCTTGAGACTGCGGTGTTGCAGGTTTCTGACGTACGTACGTGAAATGCATTCTATGTGCTCAGAAATCCGGTTGAAAGTGCTCCCGCCAAACACGTCGTACACCAAACATTCTGAAATTTTATTCTTGGTACATCCATTCCGCAGCATTTAGGCGCGCATGCACGCACGACAAAAGCTGCGAAGCCCTCAACAAGTGTGAACGATTTCCCACACTTGGACCATTTGGGGTGCATGACGCAGGCCACAAAGCTGCAGCAGTGTCACCGCCCCGCACCCCAGTTCCCCCACACAGCGATCTTCTCCACAGCCGAGGAGCAGGAGACTGCCTTGCGTGTCCCCGTGTCAGGAGCATCCCAGGGCAGCAGCAGCAGCACAGACCCAGACATCTGACAGGCGCAGCAGACATGAGCTACGCGTGAGTGCTGCTGCGCCCTGGCGTTTATGCTAGTGGGCACTTGCTTGCAATTGGAAGGCCCTGGGCTGTCGCGGAGCAGGGGCGTTGCCCAGCAGCTAGAGCCCACTTCGATCTCACCCGCTCACACCATGCCCGCTCCAACGCTCTTTGCTCCTTGCAGATACCTTTTCAAGTGAGCGACGAGAGGGGGCGTGCCGAGGGCGAGGGCTTTTGCTCACCGACTTGGTCTCGCGCTGCACATGCCGAGGCTGCGCGTTCATGGCGCTGTCTCCACGTGCATGCATGCTGGCAGGACTCGCGCAGTGCAGCTTGGCCTGCTGTCATGCACTCAGGCAGTGTCCCACTGACAACCCATGCTGTCACACAGGTACATCATCATCGGCGACACGGGCGTTGGCAAGTCATGCCTACTGCTGCAGTTCACAGACAAGCGCTTCCAGCCCGTGCATGACCTGACCATTGGCGTTGAGTTTGGCGCTCGCATGGTCAACATTGAAGACAAGCAGATAAAGCTGCAGATCTGGGATACGGTGCGTTGTGCAGGCATCGCTGTAGCTGATCTGCTTGTAGCCACGCAGCAGCTCAAAGCAGTGGTTTGAAGCAGCCCCTTGCGCCAGCCCCATTGCTATGAAAGTTTGTAACCTCGTTTGCTTGTCTCGCTGTGACCTTGATCATACTGCTCCCACACAGGCGGGGCAAGAGTCGTTCCGCTCCATCACCCGCTCCTACTACCGGGGCGCTGCAGGCGCGCTGCTGGTATATGACATCACCAGGTGAGCTAGACAGGACACCATGTGACTCGGAGCTTGCATGCATGTGCCAGTTGCAGCCATCGACAAACTTGACCTGCCCTGGCCTGGCAGCGCTTGCCTGCGCAAGGCTGCTGGTGGGCATCAGTTGTTGGAGCCCGTACAGGACAGGGAATGTTGTTGAATCTGTTGTGAGGCCCTGCCATGTATTTGACAGATGCTATGCTGACGTTGTTGCGCATCAATGCGTTCCAGTGTGTGCAAACATGCACCGCCCTGTCTTCCTGCCTTGTGGTCGGGGTTTCTCGCTCATCACTCAACTCATCTCTTGCTGCATGTGTGTAGGCGTGAGACATTCAACCACCTGGCCAGCTGGCTGGAAGATGCACGCCAGCACGCCAACCCCAACATGACCATCATGCTCATCGGCAACAAGTCAGACCTCACTGTAGGTTCAACGCGGGAATGCCAGCAACAGAGGGCGGGAGTTCGACCAGGCTTTGCCGGCGCAATGTGTACTGCTGGAACATGATTTGTCCATGCAAGGCGTGCACGAAGCACATCGTTATCTGGACAACAGGCTTGGGCAGCTGTCGTTGCTGCCTGTTGCCTTGAGTTGCATTGGTGTTGCATGTTTCTCACCTGCTTGTTTGTTCTGTTGCAATGCACAGCACCGCCGCGCGGTAACAACCGAGGAGGGTGAGCAGTTTGCCAAGGAGCATGGCTTGATATTCCTGGAGACCTCGGCCCGCACAGCGCACAATGTGGAGGATGTGAGTGCAGCTGGCTCATGCGGAAGCTGCCTAGCAGAGCACAACAGAGCAGATGATTGGCAGAGCTAGGCACGAGCAGCCAGTGCTTTTCTTCACGGGCTCGTGGTGTTTTGTGGTGCAGGCGTTCATCGGCACAGCCCGCGAGATCTACCGCAAGATCCAAGATGGAGTGTTCGACGTCTCAAACGAGGTGGGCATTACAATGCAGCATATGACTGAGTGTTGGGCATGGTTGCACAGCGGCGAAAATGCGCGGCTTCAGGTTCATGAAGGTCTAGGATACAGTCCGCATGTTCTTAAATCAATGACAGCAGGTAGCATGTCAACAAGCTTGGTCGTCCGCCTTTGGCTGCATAGGCCCTGTTTCAGAGTTGCGTTGCGGCAAGGGTGTAGCGCAGGCAGCCTGCTTGCTATCTGCTACTAGTGGATGGGCAGGCTTGACAGGTGGTTCTGACATTCACACGTCCCGTTGGCTTGCCCACGTGGTGCGCAGGCGTACGGCATCAAGGTCGGCTATGGTGCAGGGGGTGCTGGTCAGCAGACCGCCAAGCCTGGGGAGCCGGCTAAGAAGCCTGCGAGCAGCTGCTGCTAGCAGGCTGTAGCATTGGTCAGCATGATCAGGCACATTTTATGTTGCCAGCTGGTTGTGACAGGCAGCGGCAGCCAACAGTGCACACCGTTGTTGAGCTAGGGTTGGTTGCAGGCAGTCGGCTGGGCAGCTGGGCAACCCCCGACCAAGGGGTTAGGGGGCTGGAATAAGCTGCGCAGGTCCTGGGGCGATGTTTTGACTTCCATTTGCGGTGGCATCTGTGACTAGGGGAGCGGTCTTTCCCCACAGTTTGCTTGGGGACAGCGCATGTAATTTGACATACCAGTGCGCAGGCCTGTGTCTAAGCCTTCACACCGGAAGGACGTGCGAGGCGCTAGGATTTCCATGCAGGCATGGTCTCGGACATTGGCGTCTCAGTTGTGTGCTGTTGCGGATACCTGATACGATACTTCAAAAGGAAGTGAGCACGGAATGCAAGGTGAATGACTCGACTCTCATGCACACAGTCTTAAGGAAAATTCACTTGGAAAAATTCACTCCACATGGAAAAATTCACTTCAGCAGCCAAATTCACAGACTGACTTGCGATTTCCGGTAATTCCGGTAAAGGTCTTTCCGAATGTTCGTGCTTCGATGATGAGCCGCATTGGCGTAGGCGCTAGCCAGCAAGGTGTTCGCTGCCAGCGAAGTTGGAGATATAGCTGGATGGCCACTGCCGTATCCCGCTTGCCAAGCTGTCACAGGTGCGCCAAGACCAGTTGGCAGATAACACATTGCGCACCAGTACCTACAGCACAAGTAAGCGTGTCCTTGGCGCCTAACTGCAGCCACTTTCATGTCGACGCCCGAGACTGAATCAGGTCTGTGCCGACGAGCTCAAGATGAGCCCCAGCGCAGCGCACCACAAGCTTGGTGGAGTGGCAAGACTTGCCAGTAAGGCCATTGCTGCTTCTTCAGCGAACACCACCACTAACGCTGTGGGCGTACATGCGCACAGAGCGTCCGACTTTGAGTTGCTTGAACCTCGGTCTGGCCAAGTGTTGAGCAGCGCCGCGGCTATTGGGCAGCAGGCAGCATGAAGCGGCCGCGACCGGAGCAGGAAGAGGGCAGTGCGCTGACTCCTGGGCTGGGCGCTGGAGAGGCTGCCAGTCTGCTGCCCGCTGCGACTTGCCATGCAGTGGCCCCCCTCCACCATCACCAAGATCACAGCCACGGCCTGCGGCAGGGCAGCACGCACGCACAAGCTCAGCAACAGCAGCGGGAGGATGCAGGCGACGCAGGCACACTGTCACTGGCCTCCCTCCTGCCATCCAACGCGCAGCTTGCACCGGTTGCCGCACCAGCAGGCAGCAGATACAGGCAGCACATGAAGGAGCACAGCACCTCAGGTGCTGGCGCCTCGACGGACCCCACGTGTGCTGGCGGGCACGAACGAAGCGCTGGGTCCGACGACAATGCAAAGTCGACACCCAATGACAGCTGCCATGACGGCAGCAACGGCTCCCAGGAGCAGGTGGTTGCGTACAACAGCTCGCACAACACAGAGCCACGCCACCACATGCGGCGGCCCACGTCACAGTCCCCGCCGCCTGCCATGTCGTCCGGCACAACCCAGAACACGGCACTGACCGACCCCAGCCGCCAAGGCACCCAGGGCAACGGCTCAGGCATTTCGTACAGTGGTGCTGGCGGCAACGGCGTATCCATCCCACCTGAGCTACAGGCGAAGCTGCGGAAGAAGATACGCATCATTCAACCCATCTCCAGCACATGGGAGGCTGACACCCTGTTGCTTGCCACGCCAGGCAACGGCACCAGCCGCAGCAGCGGTCACCGGGAGACCGGCTCATGCCACGATGGCCCCAGCGCTCGGCCTGCCGCCACACAGCCAAGCGCTGGACGGCTGGAGCACCACGACGGAAAGAGCCAGGGCAGCGGTGGCAGCGGGCAGGACGGCGGCGGCAGTGGCCAGGGAGGCAACGGGAGCGGGCAGGGCGGCAACGGCGGCGGGCAGGGCGCGTGTGGCAGCAGAGGTGGCAGCGGTAGCGGCAGCGGCGTCGGCGATGCACGCATGCAGCTGCCCAGCAGCAACACACCGCCCAGCTCCGCCGAGACGTCGCCCGCCACCAGGGACAACGCCGCAGCAAACATGGAGGAAGGTGGGAGTCAGGGCAAGCCCAGCAGCCAAGTCAGAACAACGCACGCCCCATCAGCATCTCCTGCTGAAACTGCAAACGGTGAGTACAATGGCGACAAGACGACTGCAGCTGCCGCTGCGGCAGCGGCGTCGTATCCTGCGCTGCCTCCCAGTGCAAAGCGTCTGCGCAGCAGCGCTCCCCATGCGCCACTTCCCCACTTTGCGGGCGCCACACGGCTGCCTGACCAGCGGCCGACGCTGATCCCAGGATACCCACCTGGCTGGCTGATGGCAGCAGGGAGAGATGCTGCTGGCCTGACGCGCATGTCACCGGAGGGCCTTGGCTTGAGCTGGCTGCTTCCTCTGCCCGGGCAGGTAAGCACAAGGCTGTAACAGCTGTGCCTGGCAGACTGCTCGCAACTTGCAGGGCTGCAGCACCATCAGGTAGCAGAAGCTGCGCCATTCCTTCTACAGCAGCGGCTGAGGTGGCAGCCAGCCAGGACATTGCCCCTGCTGCAACATCTGCTGCAAAACCTGCTGACGCGCCCTGCCCTGTCTTGCCCCGCCACTTCTGCCATGCAGGAGGCGCTGCAGCACCAGCATCTGCAATCCCGCATCCCTCCGATGCCTGGCAACATCCCAGCCTCTCGTGCCGCACAGGCTGCTGCAGGCGGAACAGCGGGCAGCCCTGGCGCCAATGGCATGGCTGTTTCGACGGACCCTGTGCCCCGGACCGCGATCAGCCCTTTGCCCGCCCCAATGCACCCCCTGGTACTGCCCGGGTCTGGCGCGGCGACCGCTCTGACCGATATACAGGGGCAGCTGGGGCAGCTGTACGACTGGTACATCAGCAACAGAAACGCGTATCTCGACCAAACCAAGTCCTATCTGGCGGGCATGGACCAGCTGCTGCAGCAACAGGCGCAACAGCAGTGGGTCGCGGGCAGCGCCCCGATTGGGGTCACGGCTGTGAACAAGGCGCTTCAAGCTGCAATGCAGATCATCAAGGCCTCCACTGAGCTGGAGGGCTCTTGGAGGGCAGCGCCGAGCGAGGCACAGCAGCCGAGCTGAAGGACACCATTACAACACACGTCTTGTGGATTGTTATACCTCAGGGTGGCGGGCCACAGCAGCCTGCCACGTGGGAAAGAGTGCACAGTCAAAGTAGATCAGCATGCATCCAGTGTTATTTTGGTCAAGATGCCCAAGCAAGAGTGGGGTCCCATGCAAGAGCGGCGTTGAGGAGGCCGTAATGCTGCTTTTGGGCAGCAATGGGCAGTTGCATATGAGGACGGACAGTCAGCAGGCGCAAGCCTCAACACTTGCCCCTGCTGCTATGTTTGCTTGCCGTGGAGGACTGACCGCACCTGCCCTCTGTTGCCACGTTTGAGTCCTTTGAGTGGCAATTTTCCTAGAGCAGTGTATGTGGCCTGTATACAGACCAAGGCTATTAGCTGGGGCATGAGGATTTAGGGAGCACAGCCGCACGATGAAGGCGGGGTAGGGGATGGCAGAAGCACCCCACTGCCCTACAGTCCCCTCCTCACCGCCTCCATCAACCGCTGCGCAACGTGGGTTCATACACGCGATGAAGCTACACAGCCCTCTGGTACCCCAGAGGCTAGGACAGCCAGGAGTGCCAAGTATTTATTATTGCAATTGGGCAAGGAGCTGTGCTCGCCAGTGCACATGAGGCATTGAAGGTCTCCGGAAGGGCCAATGCCAATCCCTCCTTCCGCAACCTTCAAACATTCTTGCAGACCCCGCCGCGCCCTCTGCGCGCCATTATGTGATGCAACTGCTCAGATAGGCCTCCAAGCACGACGTTCAGCAATTGGTAGCCAAGTGCACTCGGTGTTACACATGTGTTTTTGTATGGGCCGATTGACTCATACAGTGTGAGCCATGTTTCTGGCCGTATGGGCCGCTTGAACAGCATAAATAGCATGTCGATTATTGGCTTTGCGTCCAAGTAATCCTGTGCTTCCTCCGGCAAGGCACCCTTGCCATGCTGCTTGTAACATGTTCATGTCTTTCACTGTCTGGCCCTGGTGCACAATGCACTGCACATTCAGCCAGCTGCTGCAAACGCAACACACATCCACCAGTACGTTGCGAAGTGGCTGATACTTCTCGCGCGTGCAGCTGAGGTGACTCAGCAAGGCTCCTTGCCTGACGTGTCTGCCTGCTGTTGCAGGCACTGCGACCAGCATCCAGCCAGTCCTACGCCGCTTGGGTCTGACAACATCATGGAGTGCCTCTTCAAAAGCCAACCTGTTATTTACAGCACATGCCTAAGCACTGCCATTTGTCTGAAAATTGCCACAGGTACAGCGCGCATGTGCGCTCACTCGGCCCTTACTGTGTCACTCCATTGTGGTCCTTGTACTCATGACCATCATCCAGCAAGTCATCGCCGCCATCCCCTTCCGCCCCCGCCCCAGCTGTGGCATCCGATGCTGCAACCACTGTCGCCGCAGCATCCTTGGTCTGCTGCGACTTTGAGTCATGCTTGGCGTGCTTGCCACCTGTCCTGCCGTGGCCTGGCGAGGACGTGGAGGAAGCGGAGGCGGAGGAGGCGTCCTTGCCAGAAGCGGTCTTCGATGTCTGCTGCTCCTGCCTGTCCTTCCAGCGCTGCTGCTGCTCCTCCTGCGTCTTGTACAGGATCTGCGGAAGCAGTAGCGCAGCAACGGGCGAGCTCGCTTGCAGGGAAGGGGTCTCAGGGCAGTGATGGGCGTCCGGCTGCTTGGGTTGCGCAAGAGGCAGCATCACACTGCCAGCAGCATGGGACAGCTCATAACCATCCTGCAAGGGGCACTGTTGGCTGCTAGTCTTCTGCCCCCTCACCTCAGCTGTGGCCCTCTCACCTGGTAGTCGGTGTTGCCTGCCACATCGTGCTGCGTGTCCCCTTGCAATGTGTGGATGGTCTTGGTCAGCTGGTTCATCTCCTTCTCAAACATGCGCGTCTGGTCCTCCAGCACCTTCAGCTCGTTGGACTTAACCTGTAAATGTGCAAAGCAAAGCAGCGCAGGGCAAGGTTCAAGGTCAAGGAGCGGGTAAGCAAGACCTGGTGAGGTGGCGGGGTGGGGTGGAGCCTGGCGATGCACATGCCACAGTGTACTCCCAGCCTGCCCCAGGTTCAGGGCGTGTGCAAGCTTTTACCCTGAGCTTCTTGTGCAGCTCGCTGTTGTCACGGTGCAGTCGCGTGGACTTGACTTGCTCCTCCTGCACGCGCAAGGTGATGCACATTGTCAGGGGCATGTCAAGCCTGTGCAATTCTGGCAGGCCTTTTGCACATCCTCTTCCACTGACCTGACCCAGACGCCTGTTCTAACACGCTTGAAACACATCAGCTGCGGTGAAATTTCGCACCAATGCCGGTACAACTTGCCACAGAACACCTCCTGCAATCTACCCTCGATCAATTCTGAATCACCAGCCCTTACTTACATGAAGGCTGTGTTTGGTGTTGGTCAGCTCCTCATGGAGCTTATCTAGCTCTTTCTGATGCGCACGCTCAAGCTGGTTGAGGAGGAACAGGAGGGCAACAGGATAAAACGGCCAGGGGTTCATTTGGCGTGCGGCAAACAGGCAAATGGAGGAGCAGCTTGACTGTCCGCTGCGACAACACAACACCCACCCACCACTGACACTGACCCTCGTTCCTGCAACTTCCTGCGCCTCTGAACATGTGCCTACCCTGCCCTGCATGCACCTCGCTACTTGGGCACCGCTACATGGTGCCGTCCAACCCCCCACGGCGTGGCTCACCTCCTCCACCTTCCTCTTGCCGGTCTGCACCTCGTCCAGCTGCCGCTTAGTCGTGGCCATGTTCTGGGCAAACTGCGGGCTCGCAACAATGCATTCAGAAGCAGGGCGGTGCACGGTCAGCAGAAGCGTGACACCAACCAGTACACAGTGGCATCGCCATGCAAATGCTCAAAGTCTTGCCACGAGTTGCTACATGTGCAGTACAGTGACTTGGTGTCAGCATATGACGATGGCGCTTGCACAACTTTCCGCCTGTGCGAAGCAACTCACCTCAGTAGTCTTTGCTTGTAGCGATGACGTAAGCCCTGCCAGCGCAATCCTCTTCTCGGCAGCCTTTGCACCGGGAGGCCACAACACGCAGGCATTGCAGCAGTGCTCAAACTCTTAGCAAGCGAGCAAGAAGAAATGGTGTCGCCCAACCTTACTGTGCGAACGTTCACAAGAAGCTTCAAGCGTTGTGGCTGCCAATCACCTGTGCCTGCCCCCAACCACCTCTGTTTCCTGGCTGCCTCTGTGTGCCAGGCGGGGTCGAACATTCGAGCTGCTGCAGGGATTGTTAGGCAATAGCCGTGAGGGCGTCGTACCTCGTTGTACATGAAGGCCGAGAAGCACAGGCTGAGCAGCAGCGCGCCGCAAAGCAGCACCGTGATGGGATTCCATCCCTGGGCACACGGGGGTGAACATTCGAGTCAGCTAGCTGACATGCATGTGTGTGCTAAGAACTACAGACACAGGGCATGTGCGTGCAGCTTGTGGCCATGCCCAGCTGCACATAGGCTGGCTGCATGGCCGCATCTAGCAACCACAGGCAGAGTCTGAGGGCGCACCTGTCGCTGCTGCTGAAAGGACAGAGCTGCCTGCCTACGTTTCCACAGATCTTCATCCGCTTGTGAGCTAGAGGCGGGAGGCGCTTTGACGCTGCCCTCTTCCATGCGCAGCGCTTCCAATGCTCCACTCTTGCGGTGCATCTTGTGCCCACGTCCGCGCTAACTGGCGTGTACACGATCTAGCGAGCGAGGTAGTCAGGCAGCCATGACGTGTGCAGCCGCAAGGCCACAGGTTCGGAGCGATGGGCGGACAGATGGGCTGGTTCGCTCACTGGCATGCCAGTTTCACACCCCACCTATTCTGCACAAGCGGCCGTGGCTGGCGCATTATGCAGCGTATCCTCACATGTCGCAACGTAGAGTAGAAACCCAATAGCTGGCACCAGAGTGCCAGTAGTCTGCAGCAGCAGCAGAAGCAGAAGCAGAAGCAGAAGCAACAGCAGCATGCAGCCGCAGCACAGGCTTTTCCATGCAAGAGCACCAGCAGCCCTGGCACTGCTACTGCTGCTGTTGCTGTTGTACCTGCCAGCCTGCAGACAGGCGGCAGGCACAGCAGAGCACTTCGTCAGCACCAAGCCCCGCATACACGTGTACAACATGAGCGCGACAAGGCGCAACTGGACCAACACCCCTCCCATAAAGATGTACAGGTGTGCCTTGTTTGTGCAAATGACTGAGCAAAGCTGATGGGATGGCAGCTCATGTCCCCATAGATGGCACTCAAACTGGCAAGCTTCAGGGTCGCGGCATCTGGCCGTGTGTTACATATGATGCCCCTTGGGTGGATCTGTCTGCCTTGGGAAGGGAGGGGAAAGGCACGCCGGATGTGGCGCTGCTGTCTTTGCCCCTGTTCACGCCCCAGACCTGCCCTCTGACGCCCCAACATGCGCAGCCTTGAAATCACTTTCCCCGAGATGATCAAGCGCAGCCCCTACTATGAACCAGGTATAGGTGTCAACAACGTAGGAAGTAGTGTGCTTCATTTGGTCCTGTGGGGCACTGCGACGGTGCAGCAGGCCCTGTACAAAGTGGGCAGGATGTCCTGGTACCAGCATTGCCAGGGGTTCACGGCTGCCTAGGGACACACCACTGCGACAAGAGGCAAGCGAAGATACAATGCCGTTGAGTTGCAAAGCGCAGCCTACCCCGTTTCTGCACCCTGGTGCCATGTTCACCTGTCGTTGCGAATGCCCAACCTGCGCCCGACGCGTTTCCCGCCTGCAACACTGCACCAGACCCCAGCAAGGCCGACTTCTACTACGCCCACATGTACATGTACCATGACCACACCACAGCAGCTTTGTAAGTCGAGGTGGGGCTTCCTGTGGACAGGCTCGTCTGTGGTTGCCAGTTTGAACAAGCTCATGCCTGACACAGTCCACGCTGCTTGACTCCACTGCCTCGCCTCCTGTTTGCAGTGAAGACCAGTACCTCTTGCGAATGGCTGCAGCAGTGGACGAGCTGCGTTTCATGGGTCCGTGGTTCGACAGAAGGCCCGAGGCGCACATCTTCCCAGCAGTGGCTGACCGGGCGCTGTGCCATGTGGCGGTGAGTGCAGGAACGGGCCGCTGGCCTTCCCTGAAGCAGTGCTCACCATAACATTTGCTCTTGCTGTTGTGCCGCCACCCTATCAGTGTTGCAGCATGCATCAGGGTTTCAATCACAGTGTTCTGTACCCCATGCCCGCTCCCCCGCATCCAATCGTAGTGGGGGCCCAGCTTTAAGAACGCAAAACGCTTTGCCAAGGACAGCATCTTGCTGCAGCACTACGGCGGCAGTAACAACCAAGTGGAGAGGCCATCGGAGTGGTGCGACCCCGAGCATGCCTGGGGCGGTCTCTGCGAACCGGTGAGAACCAGCCAGTGTGCAGCCAGGAGGCAGGGCAGCGTGCTGCGTGCGCATGTGGCACTTAGTTCTGTGTGCCTAAGGGGCCGGCTGGGACGCAGCTTATATGGGATACAGGTCGAAGCCAGGTTGCAATCGCCCTGCTGCACCCTCCGTCCCCGTTTTAATGCAATTGTCATCGCTGGACACACCCAGCTGGCCCTCTATTGCTGTCAGCACCTGAAGCTAGAGCTGAGCCTCCCTTATCTTTGTCCGCGCTTGCCAGAACCGCAGCTTTGCTCCGGAATTAGTAGGGACCTCTGATATTCCTGGGCCGCCTGCCCTTCCTGCCGCGCCTGAGCGTCCTATTGCTCTGCTCTCCGCTGTGCACTGTGCAGTTGCTCGCTTTGGCGGATGCGGCTGCGGAGCACCTTGCTGCGAACCCTCCTTGCTACAACAAGTCAAGGGACCTTCTGGTCCCCACGGTAGAAGCAGAGAACCCTGGCACGACAAGGTGACTGCTGTGCAGCAGGGGTCGCATTCGAAATATCATCTGTGGGGGCAAGCCTCACTATAGGGGGTCAGTTCTTAAAGCAAGCATCACCACAAGGGCACATCAAAGGAACGGGTCCTATGTTCAGGTGTGGCAGCCGCGTTGCGCGTGTAAAGATTCGCCCTGGTTGCTCTGCTGCGTTTAGTCACCCTGCCATGCCCAATGCATGTGCCTTGACCCGTTGCTTGCTTGCTGCTGCTGTCCCATGCAATGTGGCAACTGCAGGTTCCTGAACAAGACCTTGGATCAGATCCCACAGTCAAAGCTAGCCTTCTTTTCAGGCATGGTGAGGTTGAGACTGGCCTGTTAAGGCGGTGGCACGAGCAGCTTGCAGCAGCACCCCATGCTTGAGCCAGATACACCACGAGTGCTAGCGACCATTGCTTTGCCAGAGTGCTGTATGGCACATTGGATGTTGCGCTTGGCAAATGGCAGCGACTCACCTGAATACTGACTCTTGCTTGCTTGCTGCTGCTGCTGTCGCCGCTGCAAACGCTGTGCAGCTCAAGAGCATGTTTGCCGACGCAAGGCAGCCATGGGGCGACGCAGGCTACTCTGCGGGCGTTCGTCAGACCATCTACAAGTAAGCATTAGGAATACTGCTGAGCTGTCGTCTCAAGCTGACAGAAGCCCTGCAGTTGAAGGGGAGCTTGTTATGACGCGGAGAGGGAGACGGAAGAGGGAGGGAAAGGAGCAGTTCACACAAGGTGATAATAGTAACGCAAAGGCCCCATGCTCCTGGTGATTCACACTGTCATTCAAGTGTGACTGCTCGATTGCCACCTGCGGGTAGCTACTCTCAGCGCTTACACTCTGCTTTGCCTCCTTGATGCCTTCCTTGCTGCTAGCACTACACGCACACAAGACCTTCAGGCGGAAGCAGACAGACACCTGCATTCCCTTACCCTGCTGCCTTGCCCTGCTGTCCCGCCAGGCTGTACGCCAACGACACGCGATTCAACCTGCCGCTGACACCAGAGGGCGGTGTGCGGCACATGAGGAACTACTATGAAATGATGGCTGCATCCACCTTCTGCCTGGCTCCCAAGGGCCTGGGCTGGGGTTCCAGGGTGTGAGTGCGGCAGGGGAGAGGCAAGACATGATGGGCTGGATTTGAGGTTCATGGATGGGTGGCAGAGCATGCCCGTGTGACCTATCAGACGGTGCCAGCATGTGACAGTTGCCGGGTGTGAGACTGGCTGTGGAAACGTCACAAGATGTCAGGTGCATCATGACCACTTCTCCGTACCTTCACCACAGGCATTGCACGTACACAATTGAAAGTTTAGGCTGCACTGAGCATGTGCCTCTCTTGCTGACCTTGCCCTCTGCAACCGCTGCTTCTGTGCAGGAAGACCGCCGTTACCCGCGGCTGCATCCCGGTCATCATACAGGTGCGAGCATGGCACAGGGCATCACAGCAGTGCCTTCCCCCGTCTCCCACCATCCTCGCTCGAGCCTGCTTCTGTCTGAAACCCGAAATGCGCTATGCTTTAACATGCTCGAACAGGACGGAAACAAGGTTGAGTATGAGGACGTGTTGCCGTACCAACAGTTTGCACTGCGCATCCCGTTTGCATGGGTACATCAGCTGCCGGAGATTCTCGAGGTGGTGGTGAAGCGTGGCTGGGTGCCCATCATGCAACGGCGGCTCAGGTGCGTGAAGCTGAACGCCAAGGGCGTTACTACTGCCGAAACGCCTCGCAGGGGCTGTAGCTGGAGAGGGAGTGTACCGACGTGTCTTTAGCATGACATGATCTGCAGTATGTGATGGGCGCTGGCAATGCGTGTTGTCCAAGGAGCAAGGTTGCAACAAGTTGGCTTGCAGCTGAGTGGCTACAGCGGAGCAGCTGAGCGTTCTGCTTCCCTTCCAACCCCACTGCGTGCCTCCCCTCTTCCCACCTACCCACACCCTTTCCCTTGACAACCTGCTTTCCCTCCCTTGCCTCCCCGACAAACTCGCCCGACACTCTCCACAGGTGTGTCTGGCCGCTGTTCTGGTGGGGCAGGCCATGGGGCCGTGCGTTCGAGATGGCCATGTGCATCCTGCGCGCGCGGCAGAGCGGGTGGCCAAAGCCAGAGCTCGACTTTGGCCAGTGCACCATGCGCTGCACTCCCTCCGAGGTAGCGTGGAAGATCCACGTGCCCAGGCGCAGGGGCGGGGACGGAGCGGCGTTAGCGTCGGAAGCGGCAGGCGAGGGCCAAGAGTCGGGACTGCCTGGGATTGTGGACTGGCTGCCGGACGGGCAAGCCTGGTAGTGACTCTCTCTCTCTCCCTCTCACTCGCTCTCGGACACTCATGTCACTTTCTTCAAACAAGTTCTTTGTGACACCTGGGCCTATCCACTACAAAGAACCCACTGGTTGCTCTAGATCCGAAACATTTTTTTCCATGCATGCCCCTTTTGGTCCTGCTCTACCCATGAGCACCCATGCAGGCCAAAGACTGCGCTGTCACATGGCCGTCATCGGGCATATGACGCAGCCCAAAGCACTGGGACCATCCATTGCCCGTGCATTTTTGAGTGAGCACAAAAATACGTCGCTTTGATGCACGCGTGATTCCAAGTCAAGCAGCATGTGATCTTGGAAAAACAGTGATTATGATTTCAGCGACAAGCAATACTGTTTTTTTCAGTTGCCACTCTGTCGAATCAGACGCATGGCACACCAACTAATTGAATAGCAGCTTGTGAGTGCGGCTCATCTGAAATGCTTCACAAAAACGGGGACATGGCACAAGATGTGCTACCTGACGCATCGTGGCAAACGCCAAGCCTCTGTTGTACAAACATACGACAAGCTCAACCCTAACACTGGCACGAGACAGCACCTGACCAGGCCATCCGCTTCTGCAGACCGAAACCTAGTGCCTGACATGTCCTAATGCAACCTGCAATCTCAAGCAATTAGTCTTTCACAGAGACAGACACCACTCAAGATCCATACCACACCTCTTCAGGTGTACCTTGAGAGGAGACGCCTGCCCCCCTGCCTAGACGCAATGACAACACAAGCACGTCAACCCTCATGATTGACTCAGACCCTCACACCCTGCTCCAGGTGCACACAACCTTCTTCTCATTTATCCTACCCCCTTCACACATTCACACCAGTTGCAAGATTGCCTGCTTAGACTGCCTCTGCCTCCAGGTACGCCAGCACTGCCTCAACCGCTCCTGGCGCACCCAGGCCCTTGTACGCCTGCATGGCGGGTGTCATGCCCCTCAGGCTCCGCGCCAGGGTGGCAGCAGCAGAGCCCTCCCTGGCCTCTGCCGGCCTGCCACTGTTGCCATGCCCAGCATTCACTGTGCTCGCTGGGTTCCCCAAGCCCCCTGCAGCTGGCAAGACTGCCGTTTCCCCGCCATCGGGCCATTCGTCGACTTCAGCTGCCTGCTTCAAGAATGACAAGGGCTCCGTAAAGGTGCGGACAGTGAACAGGATGTAGTTTGTGCCAGGGAGCCGGCGCAGCGTCTGATACTCAGACTTCAACCAGAGCGACTCAGGGTGCAGCTGGGCAGGCGGCCTGCACGGGACGGGGGCCAAGGGGTGTGGGCGCACCTGGGGCTTGGGCCTGAGCGGCAGCGGTGGGCAGAGGTCCTGTAAAGGACTGTCTCTACATCACTCCTTTCCCTAGCTCCCTTAGCGAGCTGCGCTGGCCTTAAGGTTGGTGGGAGTGTATGTTGCAGCCGCAACATACGACCCATTGATACAGAAATCTGATGGAAGCTTATCAGGAAGCAGTGTGCCCTGACCCAGATACCTGCAATCGCCACAGCGCATGGCTTTCCTGCCTCCTCACCTAGACGCGTAGGCTGCACCTGCACCATACAGGGGCTGGTCCAGGTTCCCCGTGTCAGCCAGTCCCCAGTTGTTGCGGTACAGTGGTGCGTCGGGGCGCAGCGATGCAAACGTGCGGTTGATCAGTGCATCCAGCTCATCCTCAAAACCGGGAACAGGTGCATGCAGGAAGCTTAGAGGCTGCGACAGCTTCTCGGGCACTGAGGAGAAGGAGAAGACGACCGCTGCAGCCGCCATGACGTGCCGCGTGACGCCTTTCCCGGCGGACGACGTGGGCGGCGTGAAGTTTGTCGCGGTTGCGGAGGGGATGAGCGCATCGGCTCTCATCAGCACAAGGTCCTCCTGCACGATGCGTGCGCACAGCTCCAGAGGGCAGGCGGCAAAGTCGGCTACACGATGCATTTCGCCTGGGCGAGGACATGAGGGCAGGCAGCAGACGGGCAGGGGCAAGTTCAGGGCAGAACAGTTGGTCAGGCCAGGGACAAATCGCAAGAAATCACTGTGCTCATGTCATTGCACTGCCCTACGCCCACCTGTTGGCAGCACGCTGATGCTGCGCTCCTGTCCCTGCCCTTTTGTGCGGTACAGATGCGGGTAGCGGTACGGCAGGTACTGCAGGAACAGTTCCAGGCACTCAGCCTGCGCAGCATGGCTGTCCGGCTCAGCAACCAGGACCAGCGGCCGTCGCTTCAAGTCCTCAAAGGCCCTGCAGGCAAGGTAAAACGAAGGCCAGGCATGTGGCAACAAAACGTATGCCTCAAGGTGCAAAGAGACTCTGCTGAGGCCTGGGTGTGGCATATGCCTGATTGCAAAGCTCTGCCAGCCGGAGTTGCTGCTGATCAGGCAGTTGTGTGAAGTGTCACTTGGAAGTGTGGCAGCAAACACCGAAAGCCCATGAAGGCGGCATACATGAACCCATGTGCATGTGCTCTCACCGCTTTTTCAGCGCCAGCTCATGCTGCATCTCGGATGCCACCTGCCAGGCAGCAGCAGCAGCAGTGAAAGACAGCTCATTGCTTTACACAACAGGGAACGCACAATGATTCTATCAAGATTGTGAGTGACTGTCGCGCCAGCTACAGCTGCAGCCTGCAGCTATGTCTGTACTTCAGCTACTTGCTGCAGACCTGCCACTGGTACCTGCAGTACTGTACCCGCTCAACTAGAACCCTACAATCAACACTTGCTGCCTGTCGCCTGCCGCCTGTGACAAGTTCAATACAGCGGCAGCCACACCGCCTGTCCTGATGGCTGTGGTGAGAACATACCTCAATCAGAAACTCGTCCAGGTCAGCCAGCTTGCGGAGGCCAGGGGTCAAGCGGCCAGGCACGTCCTGCCCGCTCTGTCCTGCTGCCAGCCACAGCGACGGGTATGCTGCCTCTGCCCCTCCTGCCTGACCCAAGGGCGTGAGTGAGGCTGCTGGCAGAGGGCTGGCATGGAGCGTGGAGCTGGGCGTGGCAGAGGGTGGCGGGGCTGCATGGAAAAAGGATGCCGCCTGGCTGATGGGACAGCGCCCACGCTCCGGGTCGGCAGGAATGTTGGCTCCTGCTGCATGGGCTTTGCAGGCCAGCCGCCGCCTTGTGGTTGCAGTCCTGGTGCAGCAGCTCTGCCATTGCAGGCACCAGGTCCAGAGTTAGGGTTTGAGCATCGGCATGCCATCCAACAGCGGCAGCACAGCACAGCTTGACAATTGACCTGGCTCTCTTACATAAGCCTGCCTAGTGCATGGGTGCTGCTGCTGCCGTGCGGCTGCCGCGCACGTGGTCTTACCAAATCACGCAGGCCGCTTCCAGCACTGCTCAGGACCAAAGCGTTTCGGTGTACGATCATTTAGCTTCAATCGCACCTGGCTTGCTGCGATGCCAGGGAGAAATGGGGGCAAACCCTCCACACCCCAGGGCGTGAAACGCCAAGTGCCCGCCATGTGCCAGCAAATTGCGTGGCGCACAGCTTTCAGTACTGCATACGCCAATTGAATGCACAGTGGTCGCGTTTCTTTGGTGGGCAAGTTGGTCGACGATAGCCCCAGCTCGCGTCGAGTCAGCGACAGCAACCAGTTGGCAGCAGCGCGCAGGTCAGCAAGATGGCAGCGTTCAGGAGTTCCACAACTGCTTTGACCCTGCAGCTGGTCTGCTGCCTGCTGTTTATCTGGCCGGATGTTCACTGCCTGAAGGAGAAAATTGACACCTCAGTAGGTGAGTGGATGGGTTAAGCAAGGTGCATTTGACCTACAATTGAGCAGGCCAGCACAGCCTCTCTCACCCTGGCCCAACCATAATATGCACACAGACTGGCTGGCAGACCTGGCCGTCAGCAATGCGACTGCCTGCACGCTGCCGCCGGCTCCACGGGCCACACCGCCCCCCAGCTGCCCGCCAGCTTCTAGAGACCTGACACCGCAGGAGCTTGATGAGCTTGGCTACCTGCTTGCTCCAAAGATCTACCTGCATCAGGATGAGTGGTGAGTGTGGAGCGGTATGTGCTGCCACCTTGCTGACCACACGCCATGCGGCGCACCGGCCACTGCTTGATGGCAGGGGTACACAGCAGCAGGAGCAACACATCGCAGCCCGCCCTGCACTGGGCCCACACAGAGTTCAAAACTCTCAACTGCAGACGCCGCATGTCGTTCCTGCGCTGACGGCAGTTGCCCTGTGCTGAAGTGTGGGAGCAGGGTGTCCTGCAGACCGCTACCAACTGGGCCAAGCCAAATTGCACTGCTAGCCTGTCTTGCCTGGTGCCGCGCTCAGCTGGCCCTTTGCCTTTGTTGACCCTCGCACCATCCATCACGCTTGTGTTGGTGCACAGGAGCATGCTCGCCGACCCCGAGAAATGGCTGCTCAACACGCCTATCTATGACAAGTTTGTCTTCGCACACAATTTCACAGAGCTGCAGGCACGGTGCGTGAGGGGCTGTGGCTGTCAGCATGTCCACAGGCGGTTGCCACAGGTACACGCTTGCCTGCAGGGGAGCTGTGCTGCCGCGGACTCGCTCCAGGGGGGAGTTACCCTTCCGCATCTTGCGTTGAGCATGCATAGTCAGAGCTGTTCAAGCAGCCATCTTGGGCCACTGCACCTGCCGTGCGACAATTATGTTGCGCCGGTCATGCTTGTTTGCGCAATCATCTCAGGTATGAGGCGAACCCTTTTCAGTTTATCTACACTGAAGGTAAGGACTACTTTGCCTCATCTATGTTTGCCGGCGACTTCAGCTCGAATGTCACCACGCAGCAGCTTAGGAGCAGGGTGGCTGGTGACCCTCTGGACGAACAAAACAGGTCAACCGCCAAGGTGTGGTTCTCAGGTGGGCATGGGCAGTTGGGGAAAGGGGCTCAGGGGTGAGGCCGCAGGTTAAGGCACGGGGGTGGGTGAGTTTGCCATATGATTCATATGATATGAAGGCCTTGGGGTCCTGGCTTGCTGCACGGGGTCTGATATTGCACAGTCTGCAACAAGCTCATGTCGCGGATGTTGCTCAATGCAAGCATTTTGAGGGCAGTACACTTACAGCATAGCAGCGCGGTGCAGGGTACGATCGCTTGACTCTCGCACCATGCCCTGAGCAAGGCTCGAAGTTCTCTCTCTGCATCTTCCACCTGCTAGTTGCTGTTCGTGCCAATCCCTGCATCACCTTGGTTCGGCTTGCCCAGCTGTTTGTCTTGGACCCACCCAGCCATTGTCTCTGTGCCAACCTAGTGCCGTGTACCCCCTTCACTCCACCCACCCCAGCCGTACACCCCCTGGCCACCTGGAACAGCACCATCAGGCTGAACAGCAGCCTTGTATTCAACTTCAACTTCTTCTACCCATTCAACGGCTGCTCCAATCAACTGCTGTCAGTCAGCTTCAATGCTCGCTTCCAGGTGAGTAGTCGGGAAGGGAAGCAGTTGTTTGGGAGTCCAGCAGACAACAGGGCGATGTGAATTCGCCACTCATCAGGGGCCATGGGCAATGCTTCACGCTGCTGCTTTGCCTAGGTGCGTGCTGCCCACACCGTTCACACCTGCAGGGGATCGAGTATTATATGTGCTCCAGCGAAGCCGGTCTGCATGAAGGTGAGTCAGCACTTTGACCAGTGCTCCAGCTGTGTGGCGGGTCACAGTGCATGACTTGACTGGCATCAGCCGCATCCCCAGCTAAGCTGCGTGCCTCCTGCAAGGCAGCATCAGGCCAGAAGATGTGGGGTGCATTAGCTGGAGTTGGGCGGCAGTGCTGGACGATTGTTCAAGGTTCAGGATGTGTGATCAGTGCAGGACAGTTGTTCGAGGTTCAGGTGCTTCGCTAACCTGCCACCTGTCGGGTGGCTTTGATGGCGCAGGTGACTGGGAGCGCATGTCGATGTACACCTGTGTGTCGGACTTGCTGGAGCTGCTGGCAACGCCTGCGCAGCAGCGGGACCCCGTGCGCGTTATCCGGCGCATCCAGTACGCACAGCACAGGTCAGGGGGGAGGCAGGTCAGCGAAAGAAGGGCTCTGCAGCAGGGGCCACGGAAGGGCACATGGCGGGACAGGGCGTGAGCTGAGGGGGGTTGAGCAAGCATGCCCCGAAGGCAGCAGGCATCGTGCTGGACACTGATGTACCAAGCTTGCATGTAAACATTGACAACACTGCCATCACTGATCTGTTTGTGAAACCCGGTTTTTGAATCCGAACCTGACAGCTGGGCGCCGGAGTACAACTGCAGCCAGGCGGGTCAGTGCCCCTTTGAGGAGGTGGACGGCATCAATCGCACCGTCGTCTTCTCGGGGCTGTTCAGCCATGCGACCTACCCGTCACCCTCACCGCTGTGGGTGTACCAGGAGGTGCGCATGCATGGGTGTGAAAGTGTGGGGAAGCAGCTGCTGGACAACAGTCTGCAATTGCGTCAGAGGCAGCTTGGCTGGCATGGTCCTGCTTGTGCTCACTGTATTCGGCCCTTATCGTTGTGCTTTGTGTCACTGCAACAGGTGAACCTGCAGGGCCTCATTGCCAACATGAATGGCCTGTACATTGGTGCGTCAGAGGGACTCCAGTGCTTTGCACGCAGGGTATAATACGCAGCGGGTGCTGTGCAGTGTCCGTGAGGGCTTGTGAAAGGCAGATACGAAGCACCACTGTTTGAGGGAAACGCTCGCGCTTTGAGGCGCCGAGGGTTGCAAGTTGAGGCCGCCTTGTGGCAGCGCGTGACATGCTCACCATGCTGTCGTTGATGGGCCTGCCTTACCCGTCCGCGCTCATTCTCCCTACAAGCTTGAGCATCCACCCCGCTTTTCTTCTGACCAGCGCTCACCCACCCACCTTCTGGCACTACTGGCACAACCACCATCCGCTGATCTGGGCATATCACACTTGCATCATGCCTTGTCTTCCCCACCCCCTGCTGCTCTGCGTCTCACGCCCTGCTGCCCTGCTGCCCCCTCCGCACCCTCCGCACCTGGTGTAGCCGACCGCACGTCTGCAGCTGGCCCCACCTTTGTCCCCACACCCGACAACATCAAGCGCATAGCCACCAATGACATCACCGGTGGCCAGCAGCCTCCTTGGTCCTGGTACATCTACCCAGGTCAGGGGGCAGGGACAGACAGGCTGGCCTGGTCCATTCACTAGGAGGTGTTTGAGCAACGGAAGGCAGGCGACAATGACGCAACAGTAGCAGATCATGGGTGCGAGAAGGCTGACACCTGAAGCGTGTATCCAGGTGGTGCGGCAGGCACTGGCTGTGGCATGCAGAGCGTGCAAAAGTTCGCTGTTAGGCATGCAATGCTGCTAGGCATGCAGGGCCTTGGTTGCTGCCTTTACAATATGCGTTTGCCGCTGCTTCTGCTACCCAGGTGCCCGCTGCATCACCTGTCTCTGCGCACCTGCTCCCCCGCCTGTTGACAGCATGTCCCCGCCACCCCCCTCACCACCCCTCCGCCTCACCCTTCTCACCGCTCCTCCTAACCGCTCCTCGCGCCTGTGCCCCCCTGGTCCCGCCCTGGTCCTTTCGTGCTTTCAGGCAGCTGGGGTGGCTTTTACGTCGGCACCGACGAGTGGTGTGTGCAGTGCTTCCATGACAAGCTGCAGACGCAAGGTGTGTGTGAGCGGTGCACCAAGTGCCTTGTGTAGCGGTATTTGCAAGCAGCAGCTGTACTCATGGAATCTGCAACGCCGAGCGCTCGGCCAGGGCGTGGGTTGTTGGACTTTTTATGTGCAGGTTGACGTGTAGCTGCCACACATGCCCAGAGGCGTCAGTTACTTGCTTCTGTGCGCAACGATAGCATAGCGTGCAAACTGTATGCTCCCACTCCCATTCTCCGCTGCTCACTGCAGGCCCCTGCAACATGAGTAACCCCGCGGCTTACTACATGTTTGAGATCCTGGGCCTGCGGTACAACGTCATCGACAGCGTCTCAAACCTGACATGGCTGTGGGTATGGGCACACGCAGGAGCACTGCATGTGTGCATACTTTGTGCGCGTCTACAGGCACGGCAGCAGGTTTGCAGGCGCTGCATGACTGTGGTGCAAGCTCAGAATTCACCGCAGGCAGCAGCGCACAGCAGGAGCTTATCTGTTGGTTACACCGCACAGGACGGCAGAGTGGTCCTCTACGCCTGTTGCCATCAGCAGCCCTGCCTCGTACACCCTCGCATCCTCCTCTGCCCGCAAGAAGGCTGCTCTGTCAACGTTGCTCTCCCTGCCTTGTTGCGCCCATGCGCACATGTTCACACAGGTTCACGCTCAACACCAGCCAGCCCGCTCCTGTCCAGGACCTGACCTCGCCCCTGTTCAGGGACTACACGCACAACTGGCAGGACGCGTCGTGGGCCCCCGCCAGTAACGAGGGGACGTCGTGCCCCTACACCGGCAACACCGTGCCGAGTGACCCGGTGAGGGGGGCGGCGCGTGATGGACAGGGAGGGGCGTGGAT